>JAAMPD010001401.1:0-24884 GCA_025266255.1 Trissolcus basalis | reverse complement strand
AGGACCGACTTAATAGTCCCGACATCTGGAGTCTTAATTTTACTCCAGTGGTTTTTGATTGGAGCTCTCTAAAGAGGTTTTTTGTCAACGCAAAAAAGCCCTACGATCCTGACAGCTACACGACATTTGTAAAAAATGTTAATGACTGTACACAATGTCTTAGGATGAGGGACATCTGCTTGCATATATTGACCGATCAAATTTGCTCTTTGGTGAATGAAAAACGACAATGTTCCGGCCAAGTGCATTTATCTACGTAAAAAATCGTCAACGATGGACAAAAAAATATCAGGTTTATTAAATGAAGATTTATATGTACCTGGGACAAAATAAGATATAGGTTTTTGTGCAGCAAGTGTGATGTTTGTTGATATTCCATTAGAGGACTTCCTTGAGAGCATAGAACTATTGAAATATAAACAAAGAAACGGAACTGTTTTGGTTTCTATTGTTAATTCTGAGAAATGAATACTGTTTTTATTTTTACTTAGAAAACATAGATGTTCAAACTTGGACGACAAAATCGATTTTCCTTTGTTTGTGTCAAGAAATACGGAACAAATGGTTTCACTTTTCTAATTCAAAAGTTCACAATTTTTAATTTCGAAAATACTATGAGCATTGAAAAAAATTGTTGTTCAAAGTAGAAAACGACGTAATCGATTTTCTGTTGCTTGTATCAAGAGATGTTAAAAAAAAGCAAATCAATTTTTCTAATTTAAATTCTAAAGTTTTAATCTGAAAAGTCAGCATTGGCATAAAAAAAATTATTGTTCAAAGTTGAGAATGACAAAAGATTTCCCCGGCTGTTGAATAGTGAATTTTTCTCTCAATTGGTCAATTGAAACTTTTATCTCACAAATGAAACGTTTGTTCGTTGAATCCGAGAAATAATCACAGTCAATAGAATGAATAGTATTCAGTTGCATTGTATACGCTTATGCAACGTTCGCAACTCCCTTATTTCCTTTTTGGATCTCGTCTTTTCTGTAACGCGAGTATTTCGTCGGGCTCCGGTCAGTGATTGTTGCGACGGAAACCGCAAGAAATTGGCGCCTTCTTTTGTTGGAACTGCTGGCCAAATTATCGTAACGACGCAACTCCGCATATACGGGGCTCGCTGAACAACTGCGATACACGCGACTTGATGGAGATGGAGGGACAATGGCAGCGTTTCACATAAACGTTTGGAGTGTCCGCAACTATCCTCTGAAATTCGCCTGCGGCTGAGAGACAAGTTGGCGTCAAGATGACAGCATTGTTTCGCTTAGCTCTGCGGTTTTCGGAAATCTTGGACATCCTCTTATTAGGCTTGTTTTCTTAGCATGAGATATATTCGCGCCTCAACCAGATGCTAAACTCATTCTTGTTGTTGGGAACAGATGTCACAGGCTAGTCCAAATTATTCGTCGCTGACTGTTTTGATAGGAATTGTAAATGCGTATTTCGAATACCCGATGAGATCCGCCTTATTGACGGTGCCGCCGCGGTGCGGTTAGTTAGTGATTCGGTAATTTATCCGCTCTCAAGTTACACCAAAGATGTAAGTGAGAGTAAGACGAGGCCGACCGTTTCATTTTAATGACGTGAAAACAACGTTTCATTTTGTATTTATTTTTTGTAAAAAAAAAAAACATTCTTGGGCCAAAAGTACTCTGTAATAATTTGTCTGTTGTACGAAAAGGAAACAGAAACACCTGTTTGTTGTCAACATTACGTATTCAATATACATGACATTTACTACCGGTGTCGTGCTGATGAAATCTTGATGACAAAAAAATACCAATCACGTTTTAAAATTAATATTCTTCGAAAGTATATAATAACATGAGAAAAACGTTTGTCTGGTATAAAGTAAGAGTATCAGATGTACGATTAAGGGCGAGAATAATCGACTACTAATTATGTGATTCTTCTCTAAGACTAAATTTATAGCATGTCGATATTACAGTAGTCGAAGATATTAAATTTCTCGAGATAATAAAACACCTTAATTCCCACGGTAATTTGATGACGTTTTCAATTAAGTATTATGAAATCTTGATGTCACTTTTAAGTCAAAAATATAACAGTTTCAATGAAATTAAAAGTTTTTGTTTTTGTGTTTTAGGTTTGTCGGCGTACAATCAATTAGAGAAATTTCATCGCAGAGAACACGTTGACTCGATTAGGGTAAGAGCATCTAATAGATGTCCTCTAAAACCTCAAATATTGATTCAATCTCGGTGCTCCATGTAAGACGAAGCAAAAGAGAATGGATGCAGCAGATCGTAACAGATGTAACGCACATGTACAAATGTCCCCAAAGCTTATGGGTACATATCGGAGCAGCGCGCATGTGCAAGGCAAATATATCTATTTGCATTTATGCCGGTGAATATATTTGCTCTGAAACTGTATGCAAATATGTGTATCATTATTATCTGTGCAAACACGCATCTTTGTGCGTGTCTCATCGGTGGTAAATATTTCAATACCCCCCCTTGGAACAGAGCACACTCGGTGTGCCGCAAAAATTCAATGCCTCGTCATTTATAAGCAGTTAGCCCTCTTTCCCCAGTAGCACAAAAAGGCGCCGGTCATAACTCAGTGCATTTCAATAAATTAAATTCTTTCACTTGTCGCGGATGCGGCGCATTCAAAATCAGCCCGTCGTCGTATATTTGTGCGCATCTCCCTAGGTTCATAAAAAGCGTCGGTGCAAAATGAAGGATCCCCCTCATTAAATATAATTCATTCAGGCGTCTATTTATAAATCCATTCGCGTTAGCGTGCCATTCAATGGCCGTCAATTTTCAAACGCAAAGAAGAAAAAAAATATGCCTAACTTGAGCGAATCAATATAATTGCAGTCACAATTGGTCGAGTGACTTTTATTTTTAATTTTATAAATTCTTTGCATGCAAATTTTTTTTTCAAACGGGGGATAATTATTTTGAAATGATCCTCTGTCAAATAGTGTACGCAAAAGGGTGACTAAAGTTTTGATTCCAGTGTCATAATGAGGTACAACTTTGGATACACCCCTTGCTACAGAGCAGAATGAAAAAGGTGGAAGCGACGTCTGGCGACCCTCGACGACTGACTTTGGACTAAAAATCGAAGAGACGTTGGCGCCGCGGGGACCAGTTACTGCAGACCAGGACCTCCGCTTGTATCTTCCTGTTCGCGAAGGACGGGGTTGGCACTCTCGAATAAAACGAACCGAACGTGTTTCAATTGATTAAGGTCCGAGATTACGTATGCAAAGGCTGCGATCTGAAACATTGAATAAGACGGCGCTTAAACACGTAGACAAATCCGTACTAGGAATTCGGTATGAATTATTGCGTTTGATTGGTATCGAATGGGAGGTTGAATTGGTTGAGAATCGCAAATCTATGTTTTGGGTTCAAGTGGATAGAAATTTATGTAATCTGATAAAATGCAATAAAAATGATTGAGAGAGAGAAGGACAAAAAAAGGACATACTCATTCGTGATTTCGTTCACTGCTTATGGTACTAGACTTACTCGCGTATAAAATATCTTTAGCTTTGGGGAAGAACAAGACATTTTTCATGTTTGCGAGACTTTTAAGTCTCTGAAGTTTTAAAAAATTGATTCGCAGATGGCACAGACCGGCAATGTTTTTTAACTCCCGAGCATTACAATAAAGCACATTTTCAGTCCGCAATAAATGTAAATTTAGTAGATAAATTTTGCAGATAAAGCCTCCGAATGCAGAGAGAAAAGCAAATTTCAAGAGCCCTAGAGTTTATCAATCTATTTGAATCCGTACCGTGTATTCAATCGACAGCAAAAAAAAAAACAGCGCTACAATGGTTAAAAAAAATGTTCTATTTACACCACATGTCACTCAACGTGAGCGAAATAATAATACACGGCCGGAATTCGTGGTAATGATCAAGGGGAAAAACGCCCCGGCGATGGACCATCGAAAAACTAGAAAAAACTCTCAAAATACGTATCCTTATCAAAAAGATCAATCTTTCAAGCGATCGATCCTGAATCGTTGGAACCTAAAATGGGGAGCTCGCTCAGTGTGCCATATTGGGGTGTGATGTCTTTTTATCCATCGCAGCTGCCGTAGCTGCTACTGCAATTCCCCGTTACATAATGAAAAGCTATAAAGAATCTAAACCGCATAGAGAGCTAGCTCGTGCCTCCTACGTGCCTTCCGAGGATAAATCGGAAAAGTAAGATTAATGGCGCTGTTGCGATCCCCTTCTCGGTGCTGTGAAACTACTCAATGATAATCCAAAGATCGCGATGTTGCGCACCACCCAGACGACGAAATCAGAAAGCCACTTTTTAACACGACTTTTTTATCCCGCTGGATATGTTTTTTTCGTATTCTTCGTTATGTGAAAAGTTATGGCTCGAACAGACACCCCTCAAGTATTTTGCATATTGACGGGAAAAAATTGATCTCATTTTGATGAAACGACGTTTTCATCGGTGAAAAAAAATCACAAACAAACACACGTTCAAGTGAGAGTTTATTTTCAAAGTGTATTATATTACCGATTGTGTGTGATCAGCTGAGGGGATTATTGCTAGTTGAACACTTAAAATTAACCGTAACTTTAGGTCGGCGCAAGCACGTTAATATCATTATAATCGAATCAGTTTATTGTCTGCGATTCTGCAACATTACACTTTAATGCCATTAGAAATGTAGGGACAAATAAAATAAATCGATTCCCTTTCCAATAGTATATTTGTTTACTAAGACATACTAACCGACGTTGTAATTTGATAGAAAATGTATTTAGGAGGTAATAATGTAGAAGTATCAGAAATTTTATCGATCAGACATTACAAATGAAAACGCGAGTATCTTAATCAAATAATACTTCAGAACAAGATATGATTTTTCTGATTTGAAAAAAAAAGTTATTATTTTTGCAAAAAGCAATCTAATTAGATCTATATAGTTTCTGCATCCATCGATGCTGAAACGTTAATCATGTATATTTTACACGATGCTTTTGTGTCAGTTTCAATAAAAATAGTTACACTTCATGATTGATGTAACGGTTAAACTTTTTCAACGGTAAAACGTCTGTCAGTTCGACTTAACATTCGATTTTTGTCTTGTTGTCGAGCGGCAAAAAGGATTAAGGACGGTTTCACGCTACGCCTCATTTCCTTTTATTTACACGCTAATTTAGCTGCGAAGTTGAGTTTTTGACGTTCACCGTTTCTGGATGATTAGGTGTTAATTTTTATGCGAAGCTGATATAGCACAACCCGTTCACTAATGAAATCTCATCAAATGTCCAAATTCCGAGCCACTCGTGTGCTTATATTATTGCCTGTTCGATTCCACCACTTACATCGACAAACATGAAGAGTCGAGCCCCCCGGTGTGATGAATGAGTGTGCTGTCTGACTTTGTGAGGATGATATCGATTCTCATAAAGCCGTGATCGAATAAACGTTCATGATGTTGAGTATTTTTATGAAGCTAATTAGTGTTTTTATCCGACCATAGAATGACGCTCCACTTCTCTATAACAAACGTCCGAATTTCGCGCGATAAGACTCTATAATTGTCCATGTGACTAATATTTTGTTCGCCCTCTGCCAATTTCACGATAACTGTAAATTTTGCGGGTGGGGAAGGGCAGAAGAAGAAGAAAAAGTCTTGCACAATGGAAAGTTATGTTTTTTATCACCGAGCCACTCAAAGCTAAACAATTATATGACTGGAGAAATTTGAGATCTGATATCTTTGATCGCACATTGTACCGTTATTAAAAAAATGTATATCATCGGGTACAATCGAAACGCCTTTTGCTAGCTATTTTTTTTTCTCTTCCATAGCTCGATTATACATTTATCGAAATATACATATCGATAACTCGTTATAAGCGAATGAGTTCCTCGCGTTCTCAGCGGAAATCCATTCAAGTGCAAACAATTCTCTCTCCCCCGTTCGGTCATTATCAATTTTCTCTGAGCGGAGTTCTAAACAATTTACAAATGCTTGGAACGCCGCGCGGCACAATGCGGCGTGACGTCGCGAAACGTGCGACTCGCTCGTTCGTCCGATGCATTCGTTACGACGTGAAAGACGATGCGCTTTGCTGAATGTTCAACGGCGGCTCGAATGGGGCGCATGATTGACGCGCATATCTCCGACGCATTAGTCGCTTTCGTCGAGGTCTCAAGTTCAAGCTGGTTTGCAGTCATTACTTCAGCCACCTTGGATGCATTGTTTTGCCTGCGCGCTGGGACAATTGACACTCGACTGGTACGCTCCATCCGTCCCGATTTCTTCGTCGAGTGTACGATCACAGCGGAGCGACATCCGACAACGATTGATTCCACGGGGAATTATCTCGCTGTGTCTTCAGTGTGAAACAACGCTGATTAAATATTTACTCCCGAGCATACAGTGTCGGATTAATTAATTCAGTTGCGTCAGATCGGTTAATCCGATTTCAATTTTGTTCCTCGCCAATTGTGTTACAGACACTGAAACCAGCAAGACGAAAACCATTCTAAATATGATTCGACGACCAAACCAAACCATTCTTTCGATACCCGATCAAATTCTTCAGCCAGACAAATAACTCACGCACATTTCTATCACCGTCCGGCGCGGTTACTCGCATCTTTTTCATTTGTCCAAAATGATGCCATCCCGTACAAAATTGGCGCAAGAAACATGCCTGATTGTAGAGTCCTGGGGCAGCCGCGGATCAAACGTTCTCAGACGTGAATTCTCTGCTTTGGCTTCCGACAAAAGCGCCATAAAAAGCATTTTTTCCGATTCTCCCCGTCTTTTATTTCCTCTTGGTATTCCAATCTCATCTTCTGACATTCAAACGCTTTTTGGTCATTTTGCTTGTCCCTTTTCTACGGCGCACGTTCACCTTTAGCGATTCTTCAGCTTCACGTTCTGACACCGATGTCTCTCTTCTTGCGATGCACGCCTTGGAGTCCGACCGCACCTCCCTCTACCTCAACCCGATCGGTTATCTGCTATTCATTTGTACCCGACGACTAATATCATACGTGACGTAAAGAGTCACTCTAACCCACGTAGAATTAATGAAAGGCCCCTTTTGATGTAATAGGCTGGATTAGCGGTCAAGATAGTTGTTTCGATATGCATTAGTGAGATGCGATTCGCTTATCTGCCGATGACGAGTACGAGCCGATCTCAGAGAGGAACTCGTTTTGCCTCCTCTCTCCCGAGAGAATGGGAGATATTATTTACATATAGAATATATCTCGGCCCGATGAATTCAATTATTCGATATTCAAATCGCACGTTATAATTGCGGTTATTCGCAAATGACGGTGCGTAGGATCAATTGAGCTGTTGATAAAATGCCGATTCTTTCTCGCGACGAGTGAAAAATGATTTATTTATGGGAACACGCGTCGAGGAAGTGATATAATTTCGAAACGGGGCTTATAATTTCGTATGCAGATCTTATCGTCGGACGTTGGTTGAATTATAATAAATAAAGAGGTATCTCAATAAGCGTGGATGATTCGTCATTTTTACACGCTCCCGATCTCGCGAATGTCCATATAAGTTTTCACACGACGCGGATCATAAATTTTCCATTTGGCAGTTAGTTGTACATTCTTTTTCTTCTTTTTCGATTCAGAAATTTGCAGGCAAAAATGTGTTTACCACTCTACCTACCACTTTACGCCTACAAATGCAAGTCATCCGATCTGCTGCTGATATTATTACGACCATAGAATTGCACTGACTATTGAATTTATTTATAACGTCAATATCTCGAGCGGAGGCAAAAAATTGATTTCATACAGACTCGATGAAAAAAGAGAAGTCTGGAAACACTTGTTGACTTGTTTTCTTTTGTAATGTTTCAATTTGAAAATGATGAAACTTATAAAATAAATGTAAATCATAAATGCAAAAGTTGTTTTACGGACTGATCTTTTTGTTTTAGGTGGAAACGTGAATGAAAAATCATGAATGCCACATCTGGGAAGAACGATTGACCGAGAAGCAGTGTAATCTCACGATTAACATCCTACTATTTCGTGATCCCCGGCGGTTGGTGAATATCGGCAAGTAAGGGCCCATAAATTGTTTTCGGACAGCGATCGCTTGCTCGCAAATTCTGCTTTTTATCGCTCGTGAAATAACGGCGTGAGTATTGTAACGTATACGTGACTGTGATGGTTGCATCGGTTGTTACACGTAATTTTTGTCGTATCAATTTTTGGAAACGGGCGGAATAATCTGAGCCACGCTTAAGCGGCAAATAATTAGGGATATATTGTTTTATACGCGGTAATATAATGTCCCTGATGCTCGTAGCATCGACATAATAAATTCCACTTAAATGTGTTGAGCATAATGAAATAATTTTCCTGCTATATACATTGTTGAACGCCAATATCAATTTCGATGCTTTGTTCAATTATTGCGCACAGCTTGTTTAAACTTTTACCAACGGGAAGCTGTTTATTTGACTTTATTTAAAGTTTGTCATAGCATATAATTCACCGCTAGAGGACGAGTTTCGATAATGTTGAATTAATTTTTGTTTTTGTCGTTCTGGTGAGATTTCTCCGAAAAATAAGCACATCGAACAAAACAAAAATGGCCCGTGAAAATTAATTTTCATTTTCATTTCAAATGGCTGGTACGTTAACAATTACGTATGAATGAAGAAACAATTTTACATTTGCGGTATAAATGTTGCAAAATGAATGAAAAATTCATCCTTCTGAAAATTATATTATACAACTCACCGTTCCATTAAAAATGTAATTTGTTTTTATGTTCAAAAAAAAAAAAAATGGATACTTCATTATTGGAATAATTTAAACAATCAAATTCGTCGGTTAGGAAATGATTTCGTGAAATAATATCGCAGCATTGTGCATTTTTTATGCGAGATGTATATCATCGATACATTGCAGTAATTTTAAAAATATCGTGAAAATACCTTGGAACAAACAAAAATTGAATCATTATTGCCGTTCAATTACCATCGTGCATTAAAAATAATACAAAAAAAGAAGCTAAACATAAATTCGAACGAGATGAAGCTCGCATCAATAAACGAGAGATCGCACGCGACGCCTTAATTATCGGGCCGTAAACTGCGCTCGATTTATTACTTGACACTAAATAGACCTCGTATTTTTTCGTATCGTCTGAAACGCGCACCAGCGCTCGTTTGAATTTCAATGCTATTATCTCGGACGGGTCTAAGCATCCTCATTACAAATCCGTTAATTGTCGGCTGCACGCGGTTTGGAGGAACGCGGCCCCAGTAAATCGTCCTGGCCGTAAATTTAAAAATGAGAGCGACGCTGCGAGAGAAGGCGAGAACGAAAAATCAGTCGCAATCGTGTCGTCGGGATTGCGTACGGGATGCCGAAACAAGAGAGTCCATTAGCGGCACGCTCGGTCCAAGATACCTCGAGGAAGTTTCGAATGTTAACGTCTGATAACGCAGCGGAATTAATGGGCATTTCCTCGGCATTGAAAGGTTCGTGTGTTATAATGGCTGATGAGAATCGCTTTCGCGCCAATGTCGGCACGATTCTCGTCCGGGCAAATCGATGACATTGTTATCGTCGCGTCCAGCAACAGCCCCGGACAATGGCCCGTTTAAACGTAACGGAGTTACGTCAAACGCGGAGCTCCATTATTTTGAAAGCCTGCGAATCGTCTAATGCCCGGCTGAAAGGAAAAAAAGGTGTGCCCCATCTGAAACACAAAATATAAATCTCGCTGTTAGTGTGAACTTCAACATCAAGACTGTTCGAGGTCATTAGAGAAATCTCGCCTTTTGATTGCACAAATTTATTACACTTTGTGCTGATCGTTTATATTTTTATTTCTCATCGTAGAGTCAGTTTCTAATTGCTTTTTCAGACCAAGCGTGGGCCTGATATCAAACTGAATTGACGTTTGTAAAATATAAAAAAAAGTTAGAAAAAAAGAAGACAAAAGATGAGTTGAACACAAAAACAATGTCGTGTCAGCGGTAGAAAGTTTTTCTTTGGAAAATGGATTTCGATTTATGAGAGTGAATCATATCGGTGCAAAAACCGTCGTTATTCAAGATACATTTTTAATGCATTGACACAATTATTTAAGTTCGTAAGAAAATTTAATGAATAACAAAAGAATGTATCACACCGAATGTCCCTTGTTTATTCTAATTTTACGATCAATACAGAATGTGAGTCACGCTAGAGTGTATATTTACATTTTGAAAATTAATTTGATTGTAGAATTTCCGACACAAACAATATAATCTCCCGAGATATTTCATCAAGCAAATCGCTACTGGAAACTGATTTTCATAATCGATTCGCAAGAGTAATCAGTTCATTCTCGAGATCCCAAATCTTTTCAGTATCAAAATCATTCTTATTCTTGGAAAAATTATGAATCAAAATACCAAATTTTCACAGATTGAACCGACGACAAAAAAAAAAAAAAAAAAAAAAAACAGATGCGATAAGAAAATCAAAAATACGAACCGAATAAATGGAATAAGTCCGAAGGAAGGCGAATAATACGAAAGCTAAATTTCAGCTCGGATCATTGGTAAACGACGTTTTTCCTCAGATCAGAAGGTTGGTCGATCTGAATCGTCAAACCCAATTTTTGTTCACCTTCAAAGCATCGCTCACAATTTTCTGCACAATCTTTTTAGTTACGCTACGACGTGAATTAGTTTCTTTCATTTCGTCCTGTCCTTCTTTTTTACAGCGCGACCGTTTCTTCTTATCCCTGGACGTCACTCCTACAATGCGCGTATTTTTCTCCAAGAGATCCGGTCTCGTTTTTCCTGAAGCTCCGACGTCGTATCTCAGCGGATATGTTTCGCGTATTAAGTACAGCTTATTCTTAGCCAAATAAAATCTGTGGTACGGTATTTGCTCAGCTTTCGGTCCGGGCGATCTGGTGTCTCACCGCGCGCGGGGACATAAATAGAGTTCACTGATGTTTATTCAGGATAGTACTCTCTCGATACTCCGAGACAATTCACGCAAGAGCCCGTGTGCTGGAAGTAATTTCTTGTTTACTCGCCGGTGCGGGACACTGTCAAGCCCAACTCCAAGCGAATCTCCAAGTGCACGTCGCCAAAGGAGGAAAGGGAAAAGCTCTGTAAACCCTGAACTCTCGTATATGTATTTATACAGACTCAATTTCCTTGCAATTCCATCACAAACTGTACAGAAGTAAATCCCAAGAAAAATCATCCGGTCTTTTTTTTTCTATTAAATTAGAGAAGCAAACCTTTCTCATCTCTTATGTAAAACTGTGAAAATTTTTCTCTCCCGACGCATTCATCCTGGCTTGAATAAAATAAATAATTTGTCACTCGATTTCATTCCAATTATTGGCGCCCGAGTATGTATATAAATTCTGTTCTGTTTTATAATTGATAACCATTTGATATAATTAATTTTGTTATTTTCCTACAGTGCAGGTAATGTTTTTGTCATAATCATCAATATTATTAATTTGTTCAAAATTAAATAATCCTCCTTAATGGTAAAAGCAAATACACCGTATGCATATTAATATATGAAAATAAACGCTTGCGATATATTCGTCGACCGTTACAACGTAAATGTTTGTTTGGTACGATATATATGTTAATTTTTTTTTGCACCGACTGGATATTACGTTAATCGTATCAATTTTTTTTTGGTTTTGATCAACAAGGGTGATCTATTGTTTGCATAAAAACGTAAACCATTGGTACCACACTTAGGCCAGAGAATCAGCAAACAATCATTTTCTCGTTGAACACGAACGTCTGCGAAATTACGGGACATACATCATATGCAGCTTGAGCTATTCATTCACAATAAATCACGCGAAATTTCGAACGCGCTGAGCACGAAGCGACTATAAGTTGGAAAAGACGATCCGGGATGCTCGTTTGAAACACTTCTCCGAGCCCTTTATGTATACACTTGCCTCCTGAACAAATAATAAATGACGAACAAAACTATATACGGCTACCTCTTTCCGTCGGGCGAAACTTCTTAATATCGCGCCGCGCCGAGCTTTGCGACGCATCAAACCAAAGCCCGAAGGGTCTTTACGATTGTTAAAATTTGATCCTCGGAGAAGGATCTCAAATGTTCCCGAACACGTTACTAAATCCATTCAACTAGAACAAAATGAAAGAGAAGCTATAACAAAACAATTTCAAGTTTCAGCAATTTCGACATTAAACTACTTGATCATGGATTTCAACATTTTCGAAATTCGAAAATTTCAAACAATCTGAAAACGGGATGAAGTTTTACACGATAAAGCAAAATTCATTGACGCAACGAAAACGAGAATTTCAGAATACTTCCACTCTTCGCCGACGCTAAAACGCATTTTTAACTTTCAACTTGCAGGAATGAAACGTTGCTGAGTAATTGTATATCTTTTTGATCCTGACTATGGGAATTGAAAGAAGCAATGTAACGAAGATGTGCTTTGCGCGGCATGAAAGCAGGGGGATTTTAATCCCGTGCAAAAGGGGCGACCTCCGTAAGGAGCAGTTATACTCTCGGTAGTTTTCGATCGGATTCGCGATTCTTTATTTCAAAGAAGTTGAAAGCTGTGTAAACACCGGTGCTGTTTAAAGCATAGTTATACAGATGACTGAATAGTCCTCATCGGTTCTATATTTGCTCAGCGCACAAACCAGGTACCTTTGTATATTTAACTCGCTATTTTTTTCTACTTTTTCAATCATCGATGAAATTTGATTTCACGAATGTGTGTCGTACGTACCGTCGTGCGGGACAACTGGATGTTTTTCTTCGCGTCTTGTTTTTCAGGATCCATCGAGGATTTTGTTTTGACAGCAGAAATTCGTAGATTAAAAGGTTGAGATGCACTATGTGGCTCGCGCGAACAAAGATCCGCAGGCTTTTGAGTCGTATTAATGTTATCCCGCGCGAAATTTGAGGTCTCTGAAATTTCTTCGAAGCCGTCGTAGAAATAATAATTCCAGATTTGTCACAGTCCAAAGATGGGCTGAAAGAACACCGAAGGACAGTAATCAAATTTAAGCGTCTTTTTCTTAGAACCGTATCAAATAAGCTGTTTAGTACTTGAATGCGACGAAAAAAAAGTTGGTGTTTTGGTAATGAAGAATTTTGGGAGAAAGTCTGGTACTCCCTCTCTTATGATAAATACTGACGATTTGTTCACGTGGGTTGATATAAAGTGTGTGGCTTGTTCGTGGCGGTGTATGTGGGTTACGCGTAAATCAAACTCGAAGTATAAATCAGACCGGGGAATTTTTTTCGGTTTAATTAATTTCGTTACATCAGGTACTAAAAACAGGGAAAATGTAACAACAAATTTTGACGTTGGCACACACAAGAAACATGTTGAAAAAATGATGTCAGTTTAATTTTTGTGGAACAGCATGTTTATTGACATAAAAGAAGGATATGAAAATGAGATTTATTGTACAATTTGAGGTGGTGTTGATAGTTATTATTCGCTTTGAAATTTCATGGGATCTAAAATCTATAGAACGAGTTGAACCTGAAGCAGTTGCAAACATGCGAAGGATGTTTGCTCTTTGAGTGCTATTCGTTTGCGATCGAATTATTCAGAGTTTCCCGAAGATACTTTTAAGAATCCATTATTGGCTCTATTTTACGATGTATTTAAAACATCTTTTGTGACGCTGTCGAACTTTCAAATACGTCCTTTGATGAAAAAAACGTAAAATTCCGTTAAGAATGTACGAAAATTCATTATATCATGATAAGCCATATGAAAGAAGTGTGAATTCCCCACGGAAATTGCATATAACATACATCATTGTGACTTAATGTTTCACATGCCAACTTTTTTTATGAAGTAAAAATTTAAACGTGTCCTTTATTCAGCATTTTCGAATATCATTTTTACTGTGTTATAAAATGCTTTACTAACTATCATGCTTTCCAACGCTCGTTTTCTCAAATGTTTTTTTGAATATCATTTTGAAAATATCTTCGCATAATGTCCTCGCTCTTATGTCTATGAGATGAAATTCTTATATACAATATAAAATCATCCGACATATCTCGAATACTCCAATTTAAGTTTCGTTTCGTATTTTCTACTCTGCATTTCGTAAAAAGCAGTTTTTTCGTTTCATTTAAACAAGTGGAATAAACGTCCAATCATCTATTCATTCGATATATAAATGAAATTTATATCACAAATATTGTTATGACCTTTTTCTGGATGCATAAACATTTGTTTAAAGTCACTCGTAAATAAAATATTGAGTGCACAAAAATAACATAAGTTTTAATACGAATAACAGAGACAGAGTGTTATTTTTTCTTTGAGTGTCCTGCACAGCGGGGCGTGTTTGGTCGTTAAACTTGAAAAGGTACATGCGGAGTTCAACGCAGGTTCTAAGATCACTCGGAATGATTTCGAGAACAGCTTGTTAACCTTTAACTAGATGGCGTCACTGGTACCATTTTTTCCGTCGTGACTGCTTGTCATGTTCTGTAAAATTTTCATAAATGATATACGGCAACCTGCACCCGAAAAAAATGTCAACAAAGTTAATCAAATAAATACAGTTTATGTAGAAGGAAGAAAAAAAAAGTCGGATAGCTCTTGTATCAATGTCTAAGAAATTTTCTTAAAACAAACGGAAAAACTTTGCGGTGTGTAATTTGTTAAAGAGCGTAAACATTTTCTTTTTCTTCGTGCACCGAGGAAACAAATTCACCGCGACGGCCGTAATTCAAGTACAAAACACTTGGAATAATGAAAAGAAAGACGGCGAAAGGAAAAAAAAGGCCGGGCGTTACCGCCGCGCGGTCTTTTCGTAATCAAAGAGTTCGAGGTGGCGGCATTCATCAGCGCTTCACTTTGCATACAACAGTCAATGAATATACCGCGCATACAAATGCAAAAGCGCCACGGTTTAATTAAACTTGCGCGATTGAGCGACGAGCGACTCTCGTGGCGCGAGTTTCGGTGGCCCAAAATGGTAAAAAGCCCACTAGCCGAAATTTCATGACTGACAAAGAAAAATTGCGACTGCTATTTTTTAAGTTCGTAATTTTTTTTTTTTTTTTTTTTTTTACGACGTTGTCCACACACGATGTTATTGAGACATCGGCGCTGTCATCAGAGTGCGGGAGGTCGACAAAAAGCGATAGGTCGAATATTTTCCGGACGCAGTTTAACGACATTATTCGAGCCCAGCTAAACAAACAGGAAAGAAGCTGCTCTTTTCCCGCGCACGTATCTCCGGAGCCCCTGAAATATCGAAGGCGCGCATTGGGCACCATATTGTGCCATTGTGAGGTCGAACGGTGTTCGCAGAAAGAAGTTTTGTCGGGTGCCCGATTATTCCGATATTCCGTTCCGATGTTACGTTTGAATTCCAAATAAAGCCAGGCAACCCTGCGGCGATCGAGTTATTAATGTAAATCCGGTCAGAGTTAAATCTCGGGTCGTCCGAAAATTCGGCATCCACATAAATTGAAAGAACAGAGGTGCTGAAAAGGTCGTAATGTATATGTCTCAGATATGTGGAATTCGTGTCATTAGTTTTTATTAGAAACTCGGTGGCGGCTATGAAAAAAAGACCCCAGGGGTGGTGTTTCGGCATTTGTTCGAACTTCAGCCGGGAAATGAAGATAAAAGCGGAGTGTTTTTCCAAGTGGCAGGCGCATCTGAAAGGAGTATTTAAAAACAGCTGTGCCAGTTCAGTCTTGTAAGCTACTTGTATCTACACATCATTTTTTATCCACTCATTATAATGACAAGTTCGTAGGCCTGCAAAAAAATAGACAATGTTGGAATCATTAAAAAAAAAGACTCGCGTCGAATTTTTGATCTGACAATTTTGATTGAGACTTTGAGGCGAAACCGAATGTTGTTTTTCATTCATAAGAACTCTGACGCGGGTTTTTCTGCATAACCTGATAGGCATGAACGCAAGTAACACTGCAATTTTTTCGGTGGAAAAAAAAGAGGGAGAAGTTTTTTTTCACAAAAACGAATATTGGTGTAAAGGAAACGAAACTAACGAAGTGGAGGTTGCACGAATGAACATTGACGGAGCTAATTATACCGTAAGTGATATTCGAGTAAGGCTGCAACACTTTTTGTCAATCACGCTCCGACGTTTTAGATAACCAACTTTTAATACGTGAATAACTCAGCAAACACGAAACCACAAAGTCCATCGTATAGAATCGTATAGAATTTTTTACATTATTGTTTGTCGAACATGTGTAAACCTCGATGGTTGATGGTATATTCATACTCTGTTTGGACACTGGTTTGCGTCAAAGCCGCCCTTATTTATTTATGTATCTATTTGTTTGTAAAAATACACAGTATTTTGCTTAACGAGCCGCACGTTTCATATTTCTCATTTAAAATATATACATGTCCATCGGAGTGAATTCGGCTTGTGTTGCTGCATGAATTGACTTAATTGATAAACAGTTCTGTTTGTCACGCAGTGCAATATGAATTGATATACATCGAATCAAATGTCCTACCACGCTGGTGTTTTGTTAAGTAAACGACCTTCGATGTGCAAAGCTCGAAATTAATTCAATTAATTAGCCTGTTCAAATTTCATATCTTAATTAAAATATTAATATATGTTCCATAAATTGGTGAACAAATTTTTGAATATATATAATTTTCTACTTTATTACATTTAAATTTCACATTTACAATTGCAGATGCAGGTGCAGAGTTTGAGCTGCAAAAGTTTCCTCCTGTTGAATTCGGAAATCGAACACATCACCTAGCCAGGATGCTAAACACACTCGAGTAGAAAGGAATCGTTGGGAATCCAACACGGATGCGTAGAATCAAACAATTAATCAGTGCATGGGCTATTTGATTCGACACATATTGACATTAGGCGGAAGACGATTACTTCTCACAGGAAAATTGTACGTGATTTATAAAGTACCGAGGGAGCGTCGCGCGATTCGTTATGGGATATCGCGACCAGCAAAAAAGTTAGCGTGATGATTGTAGGGTGTCGAAAATGTTTAGGCTTAGGGTAAGTTTTTCATGAGCTGGTTATTTGCATCACAGATAAGAGTGTTTGTTTCAGGTGGCGCATGACGTTGGACGGAAACCGCACAAGTTTATTGGCAAATAATGACTTTTTAATTGATAAAGATTTTTCGTCGGGGCAATTTTCTCGACAGCAGGAAAGGACAGAAACGTTGTATATCCGAATAGAGGTAAAAATGCACGGAGCAATTTATATAATTGGAGTGTAATTTCAAATAAACACACACATAATTCTACATCATTGCCCTTGCCATTGCATAATTAGGGGAAAAAGTTTTATGGCGCTGTAAAATTATACTTCCACTGATGAGGGAGATTTCCTGATAAATAAATTTTCAGAAAATTCACTCCCACGAGTTAGCGAAACGCTTCGTTGTGGAAAACACGTTTTAATGTGCATTATTTGACATTAACGAAAGTTAATTCGCTCTCTTCAGAAAATGATCCTCGTTATTACACTGCATTAAAACAACACCAAAGAAAGGAGCCAATTTGAAGTTGAAGTTCACTTTCTTTTGTTGTGCCAAACTAATAAAAAAGTTAAATGGGAAGTTTTCAGTGCGAAGATTATGTAACGGTGGCGCAAAATTTACAAGTATGTAAAATATATGAAATACAATGAAAACCCGCGTCATAATTATGCCGAGAAAAAAAGATACAAAAGATAGGATAAAAAACGAAACAAAGTTACACATATTTCGAGACTTTTTCCCCCGGAACCAATAGAGTTGTGTAATATGTACAAACACTCCAGAGCCGAAAAGTTTCCAGACGCTGGATATTAAAAGTCTTATATACGACTCGCGATTTCTATGTTTCAATGAAGTATTAAAAATGAATTTTGGAAACTTTGGCTTGCGTAAAATGTCATCTTTATGGAACGATTGTAGCCGCGGACATATAATTATCTTACCGCAAACAAAGTTACATGTTTTGCGCAAAGTTTCAGCAAATATCGTACACGAGTGAGTTTATTAGCAAATGGTAACTATTAAGTGATAAAAAAGGTTGAAAAAAAATGAATAAAAATAACGTCATAGATTATAAGCACAAAAAGCTGTTGAGTCATTGAAAAAAGCGGAGCAAAAAAGTTTGCAGTGATAATTCCGGTAATTAAAAAGAATGAGCAAAAAATAGATAGTAATTGAAGGTGAAATTCTAACAGTAAAGTACAATTATAACGGAACGGGAAGTCGCTCTCGGTCGATATTAGTAGCGAATTCGGTTTCGCCTTAATGAAGGTTGATACAAAGACATCAAGAATCTGGTTGCGATACCGGTAGAAAGATTGCGGGAACGCGTTGGTAGCTGAGCGTGCTGTCTTGGTGCATTTTACTGAAATTGCCTACTACACTGCTTCTACGACCGACCAGCCAAACGAGAAAAATGAGTTTAACACGTCGAGTGCCAACGCCCAGCTAACTGGACATACGGGTTTTGCCGCACAGACCATGTTTAGTGGAACTGGACCTTTTCAATATCGCATCGTCCGTTGTTTTCTTTGATCCAAAATCTGTCTCTCAGATAATCCAAGACGCCAGTCCAATCAGATTAACTCCATTTGTTTTTAGAAGTCTCTTAATTCCTTCGATAACTGCTTTCATAAACAGATAACGTCATTTTATTTTTTGTATAATAAAAATTTAAAGAAAAATTTTATTAAAAAATTAAAACGTCAATTTGAATTTCAACATTCTTAGAATGATTTTGATGGTAAAGTGGTGGACAAATAAAAGAAATGTCGAATTTTGTATGAAAAATTATTTCAAAGTGAAATATTGAGCGAGTAAAAAAGTCGAATTTTTTTGGTGTATTTAGTTATCAAAGTTCTGGATATTTTTTGCAACAGCGCGGGGCGTTGCGGTTACGCTTCATCGAAAGATAACGCTGTTCGTGCAAACTTGATCGCAATATCAGCTAAATTTTTGAAGCTCATTCAAAGAGCGTCTTCTTGCTATGGTAATTTATTCAGTTGCACATAACCAGCTACGTACAAAAAAAAATCTTAGTCTCATTAACTTGCAGCTAATTTTGCTGATTAAACCAGCACTGTGCAACGCCCGGCTGTTCTTCACTTAACGTGCATATTTTTAAAATTGAACGTCCCTCGATGCGATCAGAAACTTATTTTTCGACGCCTCTTAAACTTGTTCTTCATTACGGCCAATTTTCGTCGTGCTAAACAAATTTGTCACGCGACTGGCTCTACGTGTTATGAGACAAGCAAAGAACATGTGCATTTTAGGAACGAATATGAAATATGATTTTTTTTCCTCATCAGTGCATTACTTTTAATGTTATTTTGTTTCGTGAAATTTCGATTTTCAACGTGTTTTTTTGTTGAATAAAATAACATGTTTGAATGGAACCGAAATATTATGATGTGAATCCCGGGTTCAAATATGGAAACATTTTTTTCTTCTGCGATTTCTGCATGAAAATAATTGAAACAAATGAAAGCACAAATACGAATGAATGTTTTTTTTTATAAAAAACACGTACACCTGTTTATATGAAAGAGAAGTGAAAACGAATCGTGCAGAGACACTTGCAAAACAAACGCTTTAAATAAACAATATTTTTTCAATGCAAAAATAATGATAGAAAGTATACACACAATATGAATTGTTCTGGATTACGACATTGATTTCATTAGCTGGGTCTAATAAAATCAGTATCGCAATCCAAAACCAATTTGGCCGACTTTTAATCATTCTATATCACATTCCTAGTCACAACACAAATCAAAATTTAACAACGGACAAACATAATGATGTTGATTGAAAACATTTTCGTTGCGAGCGCAGAAACAATCTATAGGTATATATACTTTTGCCTCCACTTCTCTTTCAATAAGATAGCTCTTTTTGCTCGTTACATTATGCATCGAAAAGTCAACAACCCTGATTGGATCAAAACCAGTTTTCTCAACAATTATTATAGATCTCCAATATATTGTTTTGTGCTCCAGCGACAAGATCTTGAAACGCATTCACGTTTTATTGAAGCGTATATAAAACCACTGGTTATCGCGGACGTATCTGAAATTCGGTCAGGCGAGTACTTTTTGAAAAAAAAAAAAAACAAACAAACAAAAAGAACAAAACAAAAAAGAAAAAACTTTCGGTCGGCTCCGCGCGCGATCGTTAGGAGATATATTTTTCCAATACAGCTTTTCATGGTTTAAAAATGTTTCAACTGAAAATGCAGGGTGGTATAGCAAAAATCAGCTGCAAGAGATTGCTTTTCACTGAATCAATTGTAAGGTGATACACATCTAACGAAAGTGACCTGGCCGACTCTGAGTGTGTGTCGATGATGAGATGTCGTAACGATATCGAACAAAAGCTCACTCTCTCCAGCGTTCGGCGGAATTAATTTTATGGGTGCCGTGGTTGGCGTACGCAGGTGAATAATTCTCCAGGCACCTGTACGGGCGTGCGTCCCGACAAAAGGCAACTCCCGTTCAGGCCGTTATGACGCTACTTATAAACGCGCGCACTTTTCGCGTACTCTAATGGACCCCGGTATCAATTTTATTAATGCGATAAGACCGCGAGATGACGAGCACGCCGGCACTTTATCGCGTATTCTTTTATGCCGGCGACTATCCCAAAAGAAATGGTTATCGTCTCCTTGGAATTTTTCGCCGTTATGAAGATATACGGGGTGTCCTGAAGTTGCCATTACTGTATTCATTATCTATGTTTTGGTACACTCGTTAACCAGATAAAAAATGCTTGATGCAAACCTTATCTGCAACCGAAATGTATGCGACTTGAAACTGGAGATTAATTTTTATTAATTGACAAAATATTTCTCCCGACTGGGGTCCCGTTAAGTTCCGAGGTTGCGTTAAAAATTGCAGCCTTAATATGTACATCTGTATGTATATATCCTGCTTTTAATTGACATCTGATGAAAATGGACCGAAATAAGCTTTCACATTTAGCACAACGGAGAGAGAGTGAAAGAGAAACAATGACGTAATTCGTTTTGCATGTTGAACATCTTTAATATTTCCCCCCGGATGTATTTCGTGTTTACCGAATTGCTGAAACGTACCTCGTCGGTCGTTGAAAAGTGGAATCTAGTTAAAAAGTGTGAAGGAGCCACAGAGGCGGAGGTCGAGATTATTCAGAATGGTTCGAAGAATAGCGGAAATGTGAGGCAAAACGTTGGGAATAAGTCACCCGGGCGATATCCGCGCGGATCTTTTATATTAAGTTGGGCAAAAACGCAAAACTAAGGACGTGTAACTAAATGAATGCAAGATACAACGACAATAACAGTTAACGTCACTGTCAGTTGCAACGGGCTGTGCCTTGATGAAGAATGATTTTTCGTTTCGTATTTAAGACGCGCTGTTATAAAAGTACCAATTAACTTTTGCGCATAATGTCCTTGCTATTCTCATTCCGCAGGATCCACCGAAAGTCTCCGAGACAGTATAATGTAATACGCATGCAGCCGGAAGAAATGACAAAAAAGTGCAAACTGTTTAACTTGGAAACGAATGCAAAAGCATTTTTCCTCTTTCCTTATTCGGAATAAATATGTGATTAAGTTTTCCAAAAGTTTGCTGAAAAAGAGCGGAATATGAAACAAGCAAATATTTCCACCAGGAGCTCTGCTTTTATGTGTACATCAACAAAAGATTTTTGAACTACATAATTTCATCGGGTAGGGAGAAAAAAAACCACGACGAGAAGTCAATGAAAAATTAATCTCTCCGAGTTCGTTGGAAGAGGATAATTTTTAATGGCGTCGGCGATACAAACGAACGTTGATATCTTGATCATCTGGTCTCGTTTCATGTTATTTCTTTTAGATTATAGGAGCGCCACAATTGTCGTCTGAAAAGCAAAAACGAGTTTTCTAATGTCTTAATGCTGTGTCTAGTCTCGGGTCATTTTTCATTTTTTTCGCCAGCTGCTCCTGTTGATTGTGAAGCCAATTTGGAATCGGATACAAGAGAGACACTTTAACGACTCTTCGGCTTCAAAGAAACGATTTCCTAAATTCCATCAATTAACATAAGTCTGATAACACACCGGGGCCCATCAGGTGACGTAAAAAAAATCGGCGCACGTTTGAAAACTCTACGTCGTTTGACGTGACAAAACGTTACAAAACTCTTCATGTCCCTGTGATATACGCGCGCGACAATGGAAATTAAATTTTTGAGATTTCATTCATGACGTTGATATAATGTGTACGAAGAAAAAAAAATTAAATAACTGTACAGCAATATCAGAGGAATGTGTGCTTTTATTTGGAAACGATATCGCGACATACCTGGCGCGTATAGTTGCGGCGGAAAAATGCGTCGTGTACTTTGTACCAAGGACGTAATGTTTGCATGGAATTCAAAACAAAGTGATCGAATATTTTTGTCGAAATGTTTGGCGTGATTGTAAAGAAGAATGTCAACGAAAGGCGGACGGATCTGAATACTACGGGGAACGAAAGAAATTCGTGACGCATAGCTCAGGCGCTCGGTTTTGACCGTTCGGTTGAACAAGATTTAATTGCGTGCCTGACTAAGCTGAGCACTCATAATCTGTCGATTCTTTTTGCGTCAGCGAGACGGGGCGGAAGACTAGCGTCGGGGGGACGGGATTTCATTAAGGCTCTCCTGTGAATTAGCAATTTAAAAACCGGCTTAGTATCACCGGGAGACGAGGGTCTTGACGTCGTCCCCGGTCCACCCGGGCTCTCCATGTCCGAAGGGGAAACGCGGAAACTCGGAGACTCTGTTACCAAGTGGAATGCAACTCGCCCCCGGGGACGCTACAGTTGGACGATCTTGACTCCGTAACTTCTTTGAAGTATCAATTACAGACGGATCCTATTTATTACGTTTATCTGCAATTCAACGCTGCTTCTTATTTTAATATCGACTCATTACGATCGAGAGGGCGGCCAATTATTCGCGAAAAAATGTACTCATGTTCCGAAGATTCGCGAGCAAAAAATAAAAGAAGTTTTCGTTCGCTTTTTCGTTCGTCCCTCTTCTCTCTGCGTCAGAGGTGAGTTTAATTTTACATGAAAAGTTTTAGTTTTTGGATATTAAAAATAATTCGCCGAGATATATCGCCCGAGTTTAAAAGCGAATAAACTGTGTAAAGTGGGGTACATCAAAGGAAAATGAGAAGTAATTCCGTGACGACGGAAGTATGAATTCCGTATACTCTTTTCGTTTCATTATCCTTATTCTTCTTCAAATCTGCGAAGAAATAACTAATAACGTCGTCTATTTTCATCAAAAGTGAGAAGAAGGACGTAAAGTGCGAGAGCTCTTTGCCACCCGTTGCGATAAAAATTATATCTTTTAAATTATTGTATATTTAGAGAAACGCATATAAAGAAACACGTTTTCGGGATACAAACTTATCTTTCTCTACGTTAGCATTAATTATATATATTTATCGTTATAAAAACAGTATATGGGAACGAAGGAAAAAAAATTGTTTTATTGTTTTGTTATGTGACAATAAAAAATGTGTCCCTGTGGTCTTGCTACGTGTGTTCCAGAAGTGCAAAACCAATTAACTTGACGTTTCATCTGTCAATTATAGTTGTGAATACAAAAAATGTTGCCGATAACAAAGTTTTCTTATCGCAAAAAAGCATTTTGACATCAGTTAAGTTCAATCGAACATTTGTGTTCGAAAGCGGGGTCATAATTATGGTATTTATTTAACAACAAGTGAATCGAACAGGCGATTTTCTCGGTGTCGTAAACGGGATAGATTGGCAAAGTTTACACAGCTTCAATTTGTACGATCTGTCGGAGATCAGAATGAAATTATGACGACGACCCTCGGTGTATCTTGTGCCGATTCATTAACGACAGCGTAACGACGTCAGTAGTGCGCGCAAACGCAATCTCAATAGCCCTCTGATGGTCGATTGTTTTGCACCGGAAGTCGAACTGGTATATAACTTCGATGTAATATCCATGTCGTTAAAAGACACTTATGTTGCACACGTACACACGACCAAATGGAACATGAAAATACGCGACAAAAAGCGAGCTAATTGATTTCTTGTGCGTGCAAGACTTGGGCGTCAGAAAATGAAGTCGTTTATGATTGATCGAGCGGTTCGCCGGCTCGATCTCCTTTTTCTTAATCACCAGTCTCGTTACTCAATTTTGCGTATTTTTAGAAAACGCCGCCTCTAATGTCTCATTAAGTCGTCAACGTGGGTGTCCGGTTTAAAAAAACCCGTTGGCTCAAAGGATTTCGAATCAATGCCACTAATTGATGACGAATGCAACGTAATTAACAAATTTCCATTGAGCCAGCTGCGGTCCTGAGATGGTGAAATTTTATGTCCAGATAAACTCAAACTTCTTTTTGTTCCGGCTTGTACTTTTTGGAGTCAAGATTTTCCCATCTCGTTGAACGCATTTCTTATAATTGATGAATTTTCAAGAATATCGGAATCTCGTTGCAAGGTGTTGGCTGCACCTTTTGATACCTACTGGCAAGGTGTTTTAACTCCTTTTTCGAAATAATTAAGGAAACACGACACGTATCCTAATTAAGGAATTCGTTCAGGATTAAGTTGTTTGCCAAAGTCCGAGTTAGTCAAGCTGTTTGAGTCTTGGAAAAATGTTACTTTTACTTTCACGTTAAATTTCTGCCATTTAGATCTGGCATGATCGAAAAATTATATTTCGGACATGTTTTCAATCACAATGATTTCGACTTGTTCTATTTTTATTTCGGAATGAAAAGGATGGGCCATCGAATATGATGTTTACAAAATAAAAAAAAAAAAAAAAAACAAAAAAAAAAACGGTTGTAAGTAAG
>JAAMPD010001400.1:0-24875 GCA_025266255.1 Trissolcus basalis | reverse complement strand
TACAATTTTGAATCGCGACATCTGACTAACGTCTCTCCGTGTTCATTCATTTAAAATCTTGATTTGTATTTGAAAAATTTTATTTCTAATTTAGAAAAATGGTTAAAAATCACCCAAAATTTTTAAATAAATAAAACGAAAAAGAGTGTTTAATATATTCTGTTTTATGTATTGTGCCAAAACTGATTTTGTCAAGCATACTTATGACCCTAAGTAATTCTAGAACAACAAGAAACCGATTCTCAAATTTAAGTACTTTTCATGTCGTATTTCCTAACACTGAGAAAAAACTCCCACTGTGATGCTCCTATTTTCTATTCAGTTGAGTTCTTATTTCTATAAATGGAGCTCTGAGAACTCCACTCGAAGAAGGAAAAACGCGGCTACAAAAAAATTATTTGCTCAATATGTAATTTTACGAATCACAAATAATAAACCTTGTCAATAAACCTGATCGTTGTAAAATATTAGTCAGCTTGTGAGAAAGTTTTTATTACACCACCTGACATTTGAGCTATCCAGTTTAGTCTGTTTTCAAATAAATTAGTCAAAATAGAATGTTGGTTTATCATGTGAAATTGTCATTTGTTAGGGAGTTAATTATTTATGTGAGAACGAGCTGACAATTTGGAACGTTCAAAATCGATTGATTCATTTATTATTCAAAGTTTTTTTTTCATGAAATGATACAGTATAACATTTATCAGATCAAATAAGTATTTTGTATTTGATATCCTAAGGTATTAGATGTGAGAGATTTCGTGTTATCATTAATATTTAATTATCATAGATTTTAATTTTAATTCACTGATAGAAAAAATTGAGTCAGTTAAATGAAGTCATGGCAAATTTAATTCACGTTTTATGTACATTATTTTCGAACAGTTTTATTATTTGTTTGAGCTTGCAAACTGTTATCATTTTTTGAGTGCTACTTTTTGTTCCAAATATAAGATTTGTGTTATGAAAATTATTTAATTTCTCTGAGCAGTTTTAAAATTGAATATTAGTAAAATCAAACTCAACAAATCATCGTAAAAATACGGTGGATAAGTAAGAAAAGTGGATAAGGTAAAAAAAACGTATGTTTCAATTTCTTTTTTTATGTAGCAATTCTTATAAAACGAGAAAAAAATGTAAATTTTTTCGTTCATAAATGACGTTTATAATACAAAAAACTATTCATCAAAATTGATTTATGGTAATGTATTGAACAATATTAGAAAACACTCAAAATTATTTTGTCTGAAATTTTCAGTTTCTAATGTAGCAGACATTAAATTTTATGTTTTGACTAAGAAACATCAGGTAAATGACAGCTTATAACGAATGAGTTGGTAACAATGCTTATTAAGCAAATAATATTCTGGTTTTTGCTGAGTTACAATGTTACAAACCAGCAATTAATCAGGCCTGTTAATGTTTACACCAGTATTATTGAATCTATTCACTTGATTTTCAATAACACGTGTATTATCTTTATGCATACTGTTGACGAACCAATCAAAGCTCAAGGTAATCACTTGAAAATTTGTCACATAAAAAATGAAATATTATTTTTTATGTGGTTTTATGTTTAATTATAACTTTGAATGCACGATTAATAATAACCTTGTGTTTCAGAACTGAGAGAATCGGAAGAGTTAAAAATTTTGCAAGCTCATTTTAGTGGTCTATATATTCGCACTGCTTTGATGAATTTGAAAACTTTCGAGAAAAAAGTATGTGAATTAACCGACTCATATTTTATTCAATTTTTTAAACTGTCCAGATTTGTAAACATTTGAAAATATATTTCAATTTTTTTTGCAGGTGGGACCAGCATATTTTCATATTAAAAGGCCATTGTTCGTTTTATTAAATGATGGCGATCCCATGAAGTATCAGTTCTCACGAGTAAATTCATTTTTTAGAATTCATTCAATTAATATATCTCATTTGCTGTGAGAAAATTTCAAGTTTTATAACATTATATGCACTTGTTTGTTTTTGCTATATAGAAACACAAATTATAACTCGAAACTTATAAGAAAACTGAAAAGTTTTTAGAACTTGAAAATAAATTAATAATTGTACTTCACAGGGTATAGCGAAATGGATAACTATGGCCTATCCAACCTGGGTACTTTTTTTAAGAAACAGTACGTCTGTGGACGATTTCTTTGCAGATATTTTTATACCATTTGATTGCATTTTCCTGATTGTTAAACAATCTGAAGATACGTTGAATGAATTAATCTATGAAGTTTATCAAATTAACAAAAGCAAAGAAAAAATAACAGCCCAGTTTGGGACTTGGAACGAACAAACGGGTTTAGAATTTACCAAATTGAGTTTGTATCAAAGAAGAAGTGATTTATTTGGACATGAAATTCGGGTTATTGCGATTCAGGTATCATTGTCAGATTATACCAAGTAATTTTTTTGCAATTTTTCTCTTCGTGGTTTTGTATATTTTTTTCATTAATTTGATGGGTGTTAGGATCCGCCATTATCAATCATAGAACGTAATAAAAATGGTGAAATGATAGACTTGAAAGGATTTTTTGGTACCATATTAAGAATAATACAAAGAAGTATGAATTGTTCGTAAGTTTGATTGATTGATTTTTATTATTAAAATAAATTTTAATGATCCCAATTCAAATATCCCACACGGACCAAAATATATTGTTGTATTTAAAATATATATCATATATCAATAAAATATAAACTTCTAAATATTTTTTATATAAATTGTTTATATTTTGAATATATAAAAGCAAGATCTTATATAAATTGAATATACATTTTTTTATATAATCTATTTAAAAAGTATATTAAATTTTTTTTTGCATATATTTTGACATATATTTTTGTGGAATTGAAATATAAGATTTAAATAATTTCACTTCAAACATTGTTTGTTTATTTATAAGACGTATAGTTTTTAATACGAATGATTGTTCAATTTCAGATACTCTTTTCAAGAAGCAAGTGTATGGGGTACAATATCATCAAATGGAACAACCACAGGTATCATCGAAACGTTACTGAATAACAAAGCTGATTTGGCTGCAAGTGCTTTAACGATGACTACTAACAGACTCGGGCAAATTGCATTTACAACACCACTCTATACAGCTAGGTACATTAGAACAATAATAACTATTTATTTTTGTATTGAAAAATTGATTTGAATTTCCAATAATTTGATTTAAAATTTATTGACAGGTGTCGAACATATATTAGGAAACCTTTATACACTGCTGTAAAATGGGAAGCATATTTTGCTCCATTTGACTTTGGAATATGGGAAAGTTTGGCCATTCTAGTAGTAATTTCAAGTTTTGCTATACTTGCTGCAAGATCATTAGCGACGATTCTGGATGACGAATTGAAAAATTTAGATCAATCAACTTCAACTTTATCAGAAACTATGCTTCTTGTATACGGTGCATTCTGCAGTCAGGGTAATTTTGCTTGAAAAAAAGTATTTTTTTTAAATCAAAAGTTTATACAAAAGTCAAATTGTTCTCAATTTAAAAAGATGATAGTCATTTAATACATAATAATTATTTAATAATTTAATATTTTTTAGGCATGGAGCATACTATCATTGATTCCGTTCGAATAATACACGTGATGATACATATCACAGGTGTCATAATATTGTCAGCATATTCGGCAGCACTGATTAGTTTTTTAGCTGTTAAAGTATTTGTGTTGCCTTTTACAACGATGGAAGGATTGCTCAAAGATGGAACGTACCGTTTTTCTGTTGTTGGGGAGTCTTCAGATTACGAACTATTCCAGGTTCTTCATAACAAGCTTATTTTGTGTATTTGTTCAAAAATAACTAATTGTGATGTTTCATTTTTCCAGAATACAACTGATGATACTCTGAAAAATATGTTTGAAAAGGCGCTGGACGTACAAGAACCTTTACCTAATAATTATTATGATGGATTAAAACAAGTTTGTGAGAAAAGCAAATATGCTTTTATGACTCTTGATAACATAGTGGCAGTCTTAAAATCAAAAATCAATTGCACATTAGAACCATTAGACGTTATTATGCAGACGACAAATGGAATGGCTGTTCGCCTAAGGAGTCCTTATCAAGGGATAATAAACAGCAAGTATGATATGCAGATTCGTATGATAAAAGATTCCCCAGCATAAAGTAAAGTCAAATTAAAAAATAAAAAAGCAACGTGGATAAAACAAATTGGAAACGAAATAAATAATGCAATGAAATTAAAAGTAATAGATTCATATGAGTAGTTCTAACGGTAGGTGGACACTTTTTCCCTAAAAGTTTTTCCCTGGTCAATTTTTCCCTGCTTATTATTTTCCCTATTTTCCCTAAAAAATGGAACTTAAATTTCAAAAAAAAAAGAACAAGTTCGAATGTCATGGTTACGTACAAACATTCTATTAATGTCATTTGTCAACCAAAATTTGTAGGAAGTGAGTCGGAAATCTAAATTGTGAGTGACAAAAAAAATAAGTTACAAAAATAACAAAAATGAGTGACAGCTCTAGTGAAGAAGAAGACATCGAACTCATACAGAGCCGAAAACGCCACTTTCTTCGAATTGGTGGTTATCTTTATTACCGTCACTCGGAAAGTAAGGGAATCACTAAGTGGACTTGCAAGTTCAGGAAAACTTGTTATGCCTGGGCCAAAACAACGACTAGTGGCAGGAATGTCATGCTTGTGAGAGGAGGGCCAATGAAGTCTGAGCATAAACACCCTGCAGATTTGGAAGCAACGAAGGCGGTAAAATTGATTGCTAAATTAAAAAGAAATGCATCTAGATCCCAAGCTCCACCAGCTGCGGTAATCGGAGATAATCTGTCAGAGGTAGGGTCTGAGGTTCTGAGTCAATTACCGAGTCGAACAAACCTCCGCAAAATGGTCACGCGAGAACGACTCAAAAACCTCCCCACCAATCCAGTCTCACTACAAGATCTAAAAGACATTCCAGATCAGTTTAAATACACTAAGAGCGGTTCGTTGTTTTTGCTCTACGACAGCTACGTCTTACAAGACGGAGAGGACAGAGTGATTGTTTTTGCTACTGAGATGAACATACGAAATCTGATGAAAGCTCGGACCTGGTACGTCGACGGAACATTTGACGCTGCACCAGCGATGTTTACACAAGTTTTCGCCATTCTTGGTTCAGTTAGCCAAGTAGTAGATGGAGTTGAAGAAGAAATTGCTCTCCCATTCGTGTACGCGTTACTCCCCAACAAGGAAACATCTGCATACCTAAAGGTCATCCGGTCGGTTCTAGGTGCAGCAGAGCGCCTTGGATTAACAAATCACCCACAATTCGTCCTAACTGACTTCGAATTAGCGATTCTGAATGCGTGCAAAGAAACTTTACGTTCTACCATAAAAGCATGTTTCTTTCATTTGAAACAGTCACTGTACCGGCGAATTCAGTTGGAAAATCTGAAAAAAAAGTATGAAGATGAAAACGATCGCTCTATAAAAATCGCTCTACAAATGATGGCAGCTTTAGCATTTGTTCCAGTGGAGGACGTTGAAGACGCCTTTGATGAATTTGCTGAACAAGTTCCTTCTGACTTTGATGTCATATCTGATTATTTCGAAGTGATTACTTTATACTTAATATAATATTCTTCTAATATTCAACTATTATTTATATGCTAATCTTACTAGGTAAACTATATAAGAGGAAAGCCTGCCAGAGGGCGTCGAAGAGCAATAGAGCCACGTTACCCAATTGAACTTTGGAATGTTTATGAGTCTGTCAAAAACAATGTAGCTAGAACGAATAATGCCTCAGAGGGCTGGCATAACAGGTTCCGAGTTGTCACAGGAAAAAGCCACCCGAGCTTCTACACATTTTTACAAGAAATTATTAAAGAACAATCCGACACGGAAACAATGCTTCGGCAACTCAGTTTGGGTGATATAGTCAGGAAACCGCGCAGTTTAGAACAGAGAAGGATGGAAAAAAGAATAAATAGTATTGTCAGTAAATATGAAAAATTCAAAGAAGAAAACGACTTGCTTGGTTATCTTAAAAATATTGGATATAATATCCCACCCTAAAAAAGTGTAATAAAAATAAAATAAAAAAATAAACTTTCATTCACGTGCTTTAATTTAAAAATGGGGAAAAAAGGGTATAGGGAAAACCAATACCAGGGAAAAAAAAGCCAGGGAAAAAAAAGGAGGGAAAAACTGACCAGGGAAAAACTGCTAGGGAAAAAGTGTACACCAATCTGAAACCTAGTAACTTTGCAAAATAGTAATTCTTTGTAAAGGTACTAGATTCAGTGCTGCAAAAATTACCAGAATCTATTCGAGTAGTAATTTTTCATCTTAGAAAAGTTACTAGATCTGCCAAGTTTGTTACTATAGTAATACTCATTATGTATAAACTTGCATGAACGAGATACCTAGTGATTTTTTCTTTTGTTGGTCACAATGATTTCTACGGATGAATCAATGACTTAGTTATAAAATGTTCGAGGATCCTTCTAGTAAAAAGTTACTTTATCGGCCTAGTGATATTCCCCCAGGGATTTGCCCGGGGTCACAAAAGGTGATCGAAAGGTATACAAATATCGCACACGGAGAAATGTTTCATTTAGAAATGCCGGCGAAAATGGCCAGCAAGTTTGTTCAACGCCAATTCTAGTGACTTTCATTTACAAATCCTCGCGCGTAAAAAGAGACGGTCAAAATAACAACATATTTACAAGCAAAAACAATACTTCATGTAAAGCATATATATATAAATATATATACTTATAATACATATAATATATGTGTGTAAATATAAATTAAAAAACATTCATATCACAACGATGAATAATATTCTTTCGCCTTTGGTTACAGTTGCACCCCCTCCCCCCTTGGTAGCAAAACAACAAAACAAAATTGGCGAGCAGAATATATCAATTAAAAAATACTAACAACAATGCATGTGTGTGCCCTGTGCCTTTTGTAATTTTGTATAATTTGTTTTTTTCCCTATAATATGAATACGCGTTTCCAAAAATCTAGGGACTTTCTTGTTGTTCGAAAATTTGTCCCCAGATTCGAGATTTTCAAAAAACGTTTGAAAATTAGTTTCTTTTCAAACAAGCCTCTCAAAATTCTAGGGTTATTTTATTTTTGGCGGAATTTACGTTTGGCTTTTGAGAACTTTTGAATGGTTCTGAATTGCAAAAGAATAACACTTTCTGCAATTCAGGGACGTTCAGAAGGTCGCAAAACAGTTGGTTTGGAAGGAAGCTGAAAGAATTTGGTTTTAGCTGGGCAGTGAAGCTCAACTTGGTTTTCTTTTAAATGAATACACAAAAATATTGTCTAACAGTACTATTCAAAAATTAAACGTCTGATCTATTTTTTTTTTTTTTTTGGTTAATATACTTTTGGCAAATTTACTACGGAGAATTGCTTGGTTCTCTATTTTTCAATTGACGCAACATAAAATCACTAAAACAATCTTTCAAACATTTTCCAATAGTTCAATAAAGAACTTTTCAAACTTCTATCAGATTTTTTGTTTGCAAAACATAATCAGACAAACACTTGATGTATAACAATTTTTAACAATTAATATTAAGAAATTAACTGATTTACAATATCTAGAATATCATATATATATAATACGTAACAAATTATGTATATCATATCAAAATCAGAACATTTTATTTTTATTTTTACGTGATTTATAATAGTCGAGGTAAATAAAGTTTGATGTCTGTATCAAATAAATTGTTATGAAACTAATATAAGATTGTTATAAAACCGATATAGATTGAGATTTTGCGTTGCGTCAAGCCGAAAGATGAACCCCGCAAAAGCCTGCATCACTGAATGCATCCCCTACTTATCACACTATTGTCCGACTTGTCTCTTTGGCGCTCTAGGCTTGCGAAACTTGTTTTGCCGCCTCTTTTTCCGTCGATCCGGTTACGTCAATCATTGCGAGATGACTTTGTCATGAAGTAAACGATGACCCAGAAACTAAAAATCAATAATCCGAGAACCGCGTAACACGCGAGCCCCGCAGATATTCGGTACCCAATTACGTGCTTGATCTTATTTGAAGGAGACGGGAGATGAACATCGGCAAGCATTTTTGACGTGATGAAACTTTTTGATCGCGAGCGCGATCATTAGAGCGGCATTTTCAGGCACCCCGAAAACCAGCCAGCGATTCCCGACACGAAAATTGCAAACTCAAATTTCCTTCGCGCAATTAGTTCGAAAATGAAGAAACTTTCCGAACCCTTGATTGCCCGTCAACTTGAAACAACTTTTCGAATACTTTTTGTCCCATATTTATTTACAAATAAATAAAAGTTTGCCGAAAAGTGCAAACTCCGTTTCGTTTTTCTTCTTTTTGGTCAACAATTCGTCTAGAAATAAAATATTCATTGAACGAGCAATAAAATAACGTTAACAAATCAGCGTCGAGGCTGCGGACCCGTATTTCACGCTCGGACGATTGTAAAAAGTAGTGTCGTCCGCCGTCTGGAAAACTCGGATATCCGCGAATCAAGTGTCGAGGCTTAAAAACGTACATGCGTTAATTCCGCGTGACCCAATTCGGTGCGGGCTTCAAATAAAAACGTCGTTCGCATCGGAGTAATTACTGGCTTTTCAAATCCGCTGCAAAGTCGAAAAAAAGAACTCAGAATCTGAAACAAATGGACAGAATTTGATTAAAAGTCTGCGCGACGAGAAATCGTAAAATATAAAATACAAAAAGGAGAATCAAAATTTGAAAGTCGATCGACATCAAAGAAACGCGCCTTCTCACAATCGTATAATCGTACCATTGTTATTTCTCACCTCTACCGAATATGAATGCTAAACATTTTATTAAAATATATGTATTGTATCCCTATATATGTTTATATATCTATAAGTCAAACGACGTTACAAAAATTGATTAGAGGGGCAATGGAAAGGGAGAGGAACAGGGAGACGCGCATGATTTGACGATGAATAAATATCGATCAACACTAATCAAAGAAGTTGGTCGCAGAAAGTTTGAAGCGACCTCGTCGTCGAATAATACTGAATGCTCGCAGCGCCATCTGCGAACGGTACGATTCGCGTACCGCGGTCGGGCTGAACTTAGACGTTCATCGCGTAGTAGACTGAGTTTTGGGTGTTGGGCGGAGGCACGTTGCCGGAGGCTCCCAGAAACGCGCCGGACATCAGGTTGTTCTGCGTGTAGTCGTGCGCAGGCGCGCTCACAGCGCCCTCTGGCACGCCGCGCTCCGCTGCCGCGCACGATTCCTTCTTCTGCTGCTGGATCATCTTCGTCGGCGATGACAGGACGGATGACGTCAGCGAGGACGACATCACAGTGCCCAGCACTTGCGTCGTCCCGGTGAACGTCGACATCGGCTGGCTGCAGTTTGTGCCTATCGTTGGGGGTAGCGTGATGGTTTGCATCTGGACGTCGCTCGTGCCCCGATTCAATTGTACCTGCAATTTCATCTTGATTAGTCGTTTTAATCAATTAGTTTTGAAGAAACATAATTATAACTCATTTACTATAATAAAACATGATTAACTTCATTTTTTTTGGTCAGGACATAACCTAAAATTCCAATTGAGTTGTAGAGGGCGACAGTGAGTTCTTTGAATTTATTCTTCTTTATATTAAATATCATAATTAACGTTTTTATCGACAATTGAATCCTTCAAATCAATGTTGAATCTTCAATTCTCTAATTAATTTGTTTGGTTTTTTTTGTTTAATTTTATCCTTTGAATCAATCTAATCTAATTTTGAGGTTAGGACCTCATTTCTCCGCTAGGTGGCTCATAGTTTTTCGTAAGTGAATTGATAATGAAAAAAAAATCCGCTAGATGGCGGGCAATCAATTTCTCACAAACAAATCATTTTATTCATTTTCATAAAATTGTATTTTTCACGCGTTTAGTTCTTCGTATTTTGTTGTTTACAACTTCGTATTTTTATATAAGATTGATAAAAATAAAAATACCAATATGCTTGAATAGAGATGACATAAATTAGATAAGAACGAAACGATTCACAATATCATATTCATATCTTTCAGAGTTCTTTAGTCCGGAGAAATTCATACTACGGTTTCCCTCAGCTAGTTTCCAGTTATTATAATTTTTGAATAAACCGTGTCTTATCTACCTGATAAGAGTATGGTGTTGCTCCCTTAACAGGAGCTATGACGGAGTACCCTGGGATCGATTGCACATTATAACCGAGCGGCTGATGCTGGTGATGATGCTGCAAATGCATTGGATGGACTTGGTGCACAGAGGGCGCCACATTCTGTGCCGGAGCAACGTGGAACTCGTCCGACTGGTGGACGTGGACGTGCAACGCCTGCGGCTGACCGGGTACCAGCTGGGGCCCGTTCGGTCGCACATAATACCTACAAACCAACCATCAATTATCCAACCAAGTCAAAATCCAAACTTTCAAATCAGTTTCCAAAAATCCTACCCAGCTTGCTGCTGATCGAGTCTGCCATTTCTGGGATAAGGATACCGTTCGATATGATTCGCATAGTTGGCTGTTGACGTTTGCGCCGGCATGATGCGCTGTAGGTTCTGATAGGTGGGGTCCGTGAGGCCGTCGTAAGGCACGAAGTACATCGTGCGGTAGCATTTGCCGTTTGCGGCAGGGAACACGTTACAGTGGTAATTTCCGTAGGCCGGATGGCGTCGTCCCTTAGTGGGTAACGTGCCGTAGGTTGCAACACCGTCAGGACCTCCTGCGATTCGCAACAGTCGACCGCCCTGTTCCTGGTACTGAATACCGTTCTTCTGGTCCGTGTAGATGGCACAGTTGTCGCCTACTTGAACGTGACCTGCAAAATTCCACAAACATAATTTCATTCGTTCATTCCACCTCATAATTTCTATTTCATTTTTTATTCACAACAAAAATTAATAGACTATGTAACGGATTATATAATAATAATATAATAATAATAATACAATTATTAATTATTATTATATTTTAATTATTTATTAATTAAAAAAAACTATATGATAACCAGGAAAATATAATATACAAAATAGCTTTTATATTTTTAAGGAAATTTTAATTTTTCACTATTGATTTCGCTCCCCTTCCACGGATCTTCCCTTCCCCCGGGAAGACCCGAGAGCTCCCGAAAAGACCCGAGTGCTTACGGAAAGACCCGAGTGCTTCCGGAAAGACCCGAGTGCCACCGGAAAGAGATGCCTTTCGAGTTTAACAACTATTTGTGAAAGAAACATGAGTTCTTTTCAAAATTAAATTTAATTATACTTAGTATAGAAGTTTCCTTTAACATTTTTTTTTTTTCAAAAACACAAAATAAAAACGTTCGACCATTTCACTGTTAAGTCTTCTTTAAAATTTCCCCCCGCAGGGTCATAATTGCTTGCAGCTATAACGAGTAACTTTCTTTTATTTACAACTTGAAGCGCCATCTACAACAATAAGTTTTTCTGATTTGTTTACCCATCGATCTTGGAAGAGTGCTATTAATATAAGCACCCCTCTCCTGGGCGCTTTTCATGCTCAAGGTGGTTTCAGCAATCGTCTGATAAACATCGTCGATCTTGTGCGTGCCGTTCATCCGATTGATGGCGTTCTCCACACCCGCATCCTCGCCCAAGTCCATCCCCTCGGGTCGGTCGGGGAAGACACTTGAGATGGTGCGCGCCCGGATCTGCTGGACGATGTCGCTCGAGGAGCTGAACTGGGCTTTGATTCCGCGCACGGAAGGCCGTTTGTTGAAACCGTAGTCGTTGAGCTCGTCGTCGTCATCGTCGTCCTCTTCGTCCTCCTTGTTGTTTTTCTTTTCGTTTGACGAGGCCGCGCCGTTGGTCTCGCTCGCATCGTTGTAACGGCGCTTGATGCGTTCTGTGCGACTTTTGTCCTGCTCCACGAAGGCCAGCAGCTCGTCACCGATCGAGTCGGTGTCGTCTGGACCGTGCGACGTTGGAGTGCCTCGGGTTACATCAGGTGGCGCTCCGGTGCTACAAGAAAAAACGATACATTTAGATCCCATTTTCTATCTAAAATTATAATTTTAAAAAATTTTAAAAAATATAACCCACACGGACAATAATATAAATTAAAATATATTTTACATATATTTTATATATTTAAAATATATTCGTATATATTTCACATATACGTGATTTATAAATTATTTATAAAGCGGATATATAACATAAATATATATTTTATCGAAAAAATATATTTCATTTATATAAAATATATAAATTCAAATGGATAATTTAAAAATAAATTCAAAAAGGTGCCCGGTATGAAACGTCACTTTTAAAGACAGAACGTCTTTTAATGAAACAAACATTTTCTACAGAATTTGTAAATGTAGAATATTTATGGCACCGTTTATAATTGTCTGTCTGAGCTTTGTTGTAATATTTCGTACAATTTTCACGTATTTACAATAGGTTTTTCGTTTGAATTTAATGCGAACAGACTTAATTGGTATTCTTTGTCAGTGCAAACTTGAAATGCATTTTTTTTTGTAAACGTATTTTTTTCAAATTGCAACATGACTCAGTCAATTTTCAACCAATTTTTTTTTTTCAAGCGCATTTTAAAGAGAAATGAATTCTCCTCCGTATGAACCAGCGATTTTTATAATAAAAATGAAATCTGCCTTTTACATATGCAGAAAAAAACCGGCGTATACACAGCCATTTATTTTGCACACATACACAACATGATACATTCCCTTTTTAGAGATTTTAAAATCCAGCCATTCTCTAAACAAAATACATTTAGAAAATTACCAGTTATAATTAGTCTGATTGGCTTTCAAGGCCGACTCAATATCCTCCAAGCTGTACGAGTCGTCGGAGTTACGATTGGCAGCAGCAGCCGGGTCCCTCCTGGCCCGAATCGGCAGTTTCGCCGAGATCCTGTAATAATCATCCCTGCTATCAACAGCAGTAGAAGCGACACAGGAAAGTGGCGCCAAACTCGCGAGAAATTGCTTCCTCGCGTCCGAATTGATCTTGTGCACGGCCCTTCCAAGGAGGACCTTATTGCCCAGCCCAATATCCGGCAGATTCAGATCAATCGGTTTCTTGGGACTGAATAGTTCGGTGATCTTCCGGTAGGTGGACGGCTGCGCAGTTGTCGTGGTCGCCGCCTCGTCGGTGGCGGCGCTGCGCGGGTGCTCCTCGCCAGAGGGCGACGTGCGCGCGGGCAAATCCTGCTCCGTCGCCTCGTCCACGTCGACGCACGTCAGCTGACGGATGCGCTCCTCCAGGGTGAGGTCCTTGCTGCGAAGGTTCTTCTTGCGCGAAGCCGTGTCGAACTTGCAGATGAGACTCCGACGGAGGGCGTTGCGCTCGATGGTTCTTTTGATGCTCGACGAATCGGACTCGGCGGACGAGTCCGATCGGCTGCTCCTCGTTCCTCTTCCGGCTCGTTTTGCAGTGTCGAACAGTCGCAGACTTTCGGTTGTTATGAGGAACTTCTGAGCCTCGGCGTCTGCGCTCTCGTCGTCCAATGAAATTGATCCGCCTGAAATTAAATTGCACAATTGAAATAATGATTTACACGTTTCAAATTCTCTCTAACGGAAACAATACTTTTTCTCTTCTTTCAGACTTTTACAATAGGATTTTTTGAGTGTTTTGCAATTGATTAGATGGATAAAAAACAGAACAGTCAATTTCATATAGAATTCTTTAATTACATCTATAATTTTATGACTCATATGCTCTACATACAAAAATACTTTAAAAAATACAAATAATCACGTACAAAATTATTTTAAAAAAAACTTCCATTTCTGCGGTTTGCAATGAATAGATCACAGTTTTTTACAATCTCTTTTTTTTTCATTGATCTCACATTCCGTTTTTAAAATACTCGAACTATCGAAATTCTATACAACTACACTAAACTTTTGAAATTTTATTTAATAAACATAATTGATTGAAATTAAACTTTTTGAAAAAAAAACCTTAAATTTCATTTTAAAAATACTCAAACTGTCTCAATTTTGTACAACTAAACTAAACTTTTGAAATTTCATTTAATAAATATAATTGATTGAAATTAAACCCTAGTAAAAAAGATCATATATTGTCCATATATTATCAAAAGATTGACAATATATTATTTTTCATAAAATCATATATTGACAATATATGAACAATATATTGACAATACATTGTCAGTATATTAGCAATATATGCCAATATATTGACAATATATTGATAAAATATATTGACAATATATTGATAAAATATATTGACCATAGATTTTTTAATATTTTTCATATATGGACTGTATATTGGCAATATATTAGCAATTTTCCAAAAAAATCAGAATATTGTTCATAGATTTCAATATATGGTCAATATATGTTTTATGTATGGACAATATATGATCCTTTTCATTACGGAACTTTTTGAAAAAACCTTATATTTCATTTCAAACATATCTCAAACTATCTAAATTCAAAAAAACTGAACTAAAATAAACCGTTTGAATTTAATTGAATAAATATCATTTATAACGTGACATTATTGTTATTTGATTAGCAAGTTAACCTTTGCTGGGAGGGGAGATGAACCGCTGATCGGGAAACAATTGTCGGACCGCAGAGTTCGGTTTCAGACTGTTGGCCGCCAGTTTGAGAGTGAGCGCTGGTTCACCAGTTTCCGAGGGAGCGTTCGGACGAACCTTCTCGGACGATTTGGTTTCCGCGACCTCGGCGGATTTCACGTCCTGATTGGACTCGTCCTTCGGTGGTTGCGCTGCCCCTTCCGCCATTTCTTTCGAACTTGGCTGATCGATCTCGTCGGTGCCCGAGTTCCGCGTCGTTTCTTCCTCGCTTATTTCCCGAACGATTCGCCGTTCGGTCACCGTTGTCATCGTGATCGTTTCCACCAGGTAGCGTTGGTGCACATCTAAAAAAGCGCAACAAAATTATAAATAAAATTCTGTCCACTGATAAAAAAAACATAAATAACAATTGCAGATAAAATTGTTTTAGGAAAAATGATCCGGACAATAAAAATAGAACTAGCGTTTTTATTTGATTGAACGAAATGGATTTGGGATATGAATAGCAAAATACTGACGTAAAATTAAAAGGTTTGGCAAGAAAGTGAAGGTTTTTATGTTACGGGCTGAACACAAATGGCTAGTAAATAATGACGTTTCATTTTCGTGCGCTTCTGCTGACGCTCGGGCATGCATTGTGTCGTGCATAATACATTTGGACGTGTGCTAAGCGATTTTTAGTAGCGTCGTCGTGCCGCTCGACCGTAAAGAATCTGTCGAAAGGATTGGACATCCTTTTCATAATCCTTATATTTTAATGGACCAATTTTATTGCATCTTTGGAGAAATTTTTATATTTTTTATTATCATATCATTAATTCAAATTATTAATTTATTACTGTTTTATTTTTCTATATTTTTGATTTAATACTTAAATTTTGTATTATATTTTATATTTTTTTATAATAATATTATCATTTTTATATAATTTTTTTTCATTTTTTTCTTATTCTTATATATTGAAAATTATATTTTAATAGACCAATTTTCATTTTTTTTATATTTTATTTTATTTATTTTATATTTTATTTTATATTTTTATATAATAATTTTTCATTTTTATATAACTTTTTTTTATTTTAATACAATCCTTATATTTTAAAAATCATATTTTAATAAACTTCAATAATAAACTTTCAATGCGTCTATCAAGAAATTTATATATTTTTATTATCATCATTATTATTATTATCAATGACTTTTATTTTTATCATAAATTTCGTATCAAGATTTATTTGCACGTTATATTTATTTTCAATTTTAAATAGTTTTCATATAAAAGACAAAATATTCTTTCGCATTTGAAATGCTAACAGACGTGAAAAAATTTAAATTTGGCGGGCCGAAAAAAAAAATGTTGAGTGCACCTTTTGAAAGTAAGAGAAAAAAATTCGATTCAAATCAATTGACTTATCTGGGTGCCATTTTTAGATAATTCCAAAACTTTTTATCGTTCCAACCAACGCAGTCTAATTTATTTCAATTCCCGCGGAAACTTTTAAAAGTTTTCCCGCCAAAAAGTTGCGTCTCACGAGAGGATGTAGGATTTTAGTCAAAGTACTTTGTATTTTGTTTGAGATGGAGAAAATGAAAGGGGGAAGGAGAAAACGAAAGAGAGAAAGAAGAAATGGGAAAGGGAGTAGGAGGGAGAGAGGGAGAGGGAGAATTCCACATTTGATCGGGAACTGTTTTCGTGCCCGAGGGGTGGGATAACAATGAGGGCGGCGGGTGGCGCAGCGATCGTTCCCGTCTGCGGCGTTACGCTAAGCTCCGAGGGATGGTACAGTTGTGCTGAGAAATTTCATCGACGCATAAGAAGAAACATACCTGGCGTAGTCTGCTGGGCTTGATCGATCGTCTGTTGGATACTTTCGTCCTCAGTAAGCCGCGATGTGGCATCCTGCACATTTTTTGCGTCCTCGTTGTTCTCACTGGATTCGGCTTCTGAAACCAAACAACATTCGACAATCAAATATTTACTAATGTAAACAAATGCGAAGGAAAAAAATGTTTTCGTCTGAGGGTCACGCTAAAACACAGCAGTCAGCAGTGCAAATACAACATAGCAACCCGGGGTGGTTGTACGCAGTCTCCAAAGTGTCGCAGGCTACATAAATATCCTATAATCGAACATTTCAGATAATTGTCAGATGCACGTTGAAGCAATTTAGTGACAAGTATTTTTATTCGGCGGAATTTCAGTAACTCTGAGGCAAAAAACTCCATCTTGAAAAAAAATTCAAAAAGTCCGTTAAAAATTCAAACGTCGATTTGGTGTTTCAAATTTTGTTTCCTGTATGTGTTTATTTTTACATCCAACGTTGAAAATTAGCATCTTCAAAAAACGTGCGCTTGAATGTGGATCGACAAAAAAATGTTTGGATTTGACGAAGACCATTTTTTCTAATTAAACTTTTAATGTTTCAGAGAGCCATGGGATTAATCAGAATTTTTCGATACATCCTACAAAACATATCAAGGTGAAATGTAAGTCGTGGGGGTGCAACAAAGATGGCATTAACGATGTTTCCACAAGTGTGAGAAAGACAAAATGAGATTGACTTATGCATTAGTGATGTTATTGCAAATTCAAAAAATCCAATAATTAAACAAATATTCAAAGGGTTTGTTAAAAAATTAAAAAAAAAGGTACGGACGACGGATTTAATATAATACTGTTGATATTGTTATTGTCGTTATTTTGCCAAAGCAATATTTTTTAATCGTGTTATGCCATTGGATGTATTCTAGACAAAGAAAAAAAACGTACCTTTTTTATCAATTACAGTGTATTTTTGTAAGTACATATTATTTCAATTAAATGCGACATTTATATCAACTTTTTATAACACGGGTCATACCAACAAACAGACAAATCATATTTTCACTTTATTTTTAAATTAAATATTACAGCGAATATCTGCGCGGAACACAGGCAACCAGTTATTTTTTAATAAAAAAACACAACATAAACGATTCGGGATTCTTTTTCTGTGTTTACTCATTTTTGTGATGGTTTTTATGGTTAAATTAAAAATTTTTTCCAATAATAAAATTTATTCCGTTTTAGTTAACCAAATTTGTTCATGCTTTTCAATTGTTTTAATGATGCCAAATATCGGATGGGAATAAATTGATACTTTTATTTATCATATCTTGTTTATTTTGAAACAAAAAACGTAAACAAACATTTTTTCAAAATCGTGAAGAAACAAAACAAACCCTGTAACATGTAAACAAAATTTTCAAATAATTTCAGGGAAATTATTTAGAAAAAAAAAACAACAAAACAAAACAATACCTTAAATTTATTACTACAAGATGTAAACAAAAGCAGTATACCAAAGTGTAAAAATAAGAACTATAAAATGAAAATATAAAATATAACAGTACGAGTATAAATACAAGATGTAAACCATGTAAACAAAGTTATACAAACAAAAATGTAAATTCAACATAGAATAAAGGAATCAAAACATCAACAGCTTTGTTATTTGCACGTCCTGTACATTTGTTTTGGTACAACGGACGAGTGGATGGATTATTTATTCAACAGAAAAAAAAGTAGTTTATACGTTATTTATAAACCATCGTTTTTATTTTTTGTTCAATAAACAATCTATTTTACAAATCAATTATAACTATTTCAGAGCGATAAAAGTTGTTGAAAATTGATTGACATGAAATTGTTTATTAATTTTCATGGAATTGAAAGTTTCGTTTGCTATTCCAATATTTACAGCAATATTAATTTTCCGGGACATTGCGAACATTTATTGTTAGATACCAAAATTGGCAAACAGAAAATTGAATAACTTCGATTTGACACAGACATTTATAAAATACAATAAACGGAAATTACTTTTATTGTGTTCATATAAAATTATATCTGTGTTTGTAGTGGGATATACAGCTCGGCAAAATAGTCAGAATTTTTTGTAGTTTACAATTGTAGCAAAATTTTTTGAAACTTTTGATTATTTCCAAGCTGAGATATTTTTAATTTAAAAATTAAGCATATATATAGATATACAACGTATGCATTTTTACAATATTTTCAAATCAATTATCTCGAATTTGAATTTGTCAAACATTTTCACTTTGCCAAATTGTTGATAGCGATCAAAAATACACATGGTTAAATTTTAAACAAATTTTGACTTCCCAGAAAAAAAATTTTTTAACCTGCAAATTTGTAAAAAATTATAAAAAAATAGTATTAGGCGATTTATTAGGCAGACATTAACAAAATATAATATTTCGTTATATTTTTTCACATTTTATTACAATAAAATGTTAAAATTAATTAATTAATTAATTATCATTTGAAAAATTCAACTATAAAAATTTAACTATATATTTCCTTAAAGTATTCTTATCACGAATATCGACAGATTTTTTTTTCCAACAAAAACCTAAACCGTCAATATTTTTTCATTTTTGGAAACAATAAATTTTTCATAATCATAATTTTCATTTTCAGCTTGATTAATGAACGAACGATTATTGGGCGCAGGATGAAAAATAGTTTATTGACAGCTGGATAAACTACCTCTCGCAATATTGGTTCATTTGTTCGGACAGTTTTTCGTTGTTTTTTGCCCCTTTTTTTTATCACACAAGTCTCATCTCGTTTCGAGAAAATGTAAACGTACCGCACGTCCATTAAAAATAATTAGGATATGCCAATTGTGCGGGAAAAAAAGTGGGTCTGTTAAAGTCATTTGTTTTGTTCGGTTTTATTTTCGCGCGTAACCTTCGTTTAAGGTTAAATGTTTTCGATGTTATGAATCACAAGAAGTTAGCAGGGCTAAAACCGACGTCGATTTGTTATGCAAAATTTGTTCCCGGGATTATGTCATTTGAGGTATGATAAATAACACTTTTTGCCATGAAAATTAAGCTCCCGGATTGATCTCCCTTGATCAATTTCACCCCACATTCATCAATTTCCGATGCCTTTTACTGGGTTCATTTTTCTGTTTTTGGTCAGCTTCCAATCTTTTTCACCGTACAGTTTTTTTGTCTTGTTATTTCATAATAGACAAGAAAGACTGAATTATAAAAGTAATAATTTTTCAAAATGTTTCGAAACATTCAGTTTTTCAGCTACTATTTCTTTTTCACACATTTCTGTAGGTACAAAAAATACTTCCCCAGTTCTTATAAATGAAAATGCCATTTAATTAAATGCATTCTAACTTCATTATATATAACTTTTTTCCACAGGAAAAATCAATGAAACAAAAAAAAAAAAACAAAACTCATTCAGTTTGTTGCAAAAAATCATTACAAATGATTTATTTTCATGAAAAAATGATAACAATAAAATGTTTCATTTTGAAATTCATCTGCGTTTCGGTTTTCATCATGAAATTTTTTTTTTCTGTTGAGTTTTTGATGCTCTGCAAACAAAGTAAGTGAAAATAAAAAATTTGTCCCAACAAAAATGAATTAACAACATTCATTCTCGAACAAACACACGAAATTTTATTCATAAATTTGTTTATATAACCAGTACAAATTTCGTTACAATTTTTTATAAAAAAAAACATCACCACAAAGAAAAAATTGAAACTAAAAACAATATCCGCCCTTAAACATTCAAAACTTTTCTAATTTGTTGCTAACAATTAGTCGGTAACAAATTACCCCACCGTCACAATTACCCCAATTACCCTTAAATTGCCCAGGACTTTTAATTTCGTTTTTCATCTTTAATTTTCGTCCGTTTCGTTTTAATTAATCAGGAACGTTCGCAGGATACGAGAGAGCCGGATAAAAAAAAATCTATCTCGGTGGCTCAGCTCACGTATTGGAACGAATAAATTGGTAGTTCGCGCGAGGCGATTCGCTAGAAACCATGCAATTTGTCGCAAGACAACTTGGCCGTCGTACGCGCTCAATGACCACGCACTTTTGTCAGTTGCGCGTTTGTCACTGACATTTTAAACCGCTTTCTCGCCACGTTCCTTTTTTTCCTGTTTCAAAATCTATTATATTTATCTAATTCAATAGTTACTAAACAACTTTTCCAACTTTTCAAATCGAATTTCAAAGATATATTCAAAAGTTGTTTCATTAATATAATACAGGTATAATATTTGATATAATATATAAATATCTATATAAATTTCATTTATTTGTTATTTATATATTTGAACTCAGTAATTTTAATAATATCTATATAAGTATATAATTATTAAATTATTATATATTTTATATATGTTGAAATATATCATTACAATATATTAACACCTATTAACAACATATATTATGACAACCTGCAATTGAAAACGAACAAACCCAGAAAACAAAATGACCCTGACCAACAAACTCAATACGTCATGTATAGTTTTGTCACACGTGCTATTCGTTTTGTCCTGGTACAACTGTCACCAAAATTCAACTGTTTAAATCAATTTAAAATTAATTTGTGTTATGATTTTCTGTATGCCTGTCTTTGTCTGTCTAGTTTGACTAAATGGGTTTGACTTAGCTGTTTTATTTGTTCCTTGGAGCAACACATCTTCCTTGAGGTCGATCGGAACGTTGACATCATTTCCAACTTCGCGGCTTCGTAACCTTCTGTTTCTACGATCCCGGACGAGCCCCCAAAATGTTACGCGCCGCGCGAGAAATAAAATAGCCGTTTATCAAATCACAACATTTTATTCACACGTCTCATTCATTCCGTGACCGAAAGCAGACTCACATGTCAACCTCTAATCAACAACAGTTTGACAACAACAAAAGACGATCGCGACATTTAAATGATCGAATTGGCGAACCCCTGCATGCAACACTACCCCCCTCTTCTAGGATTGTCGACCCTGACAATCAGTCCAGTCCTGCCATACGAGTTTCTCCCATCGACTTTCTTTCCTAGACACCAGCTCCAGGGCACAACGACTAGGGCAATTCCGCCTTTACCGCCGATCCAGTGCCCAACCGGTGCCACTCCGGAATCTTGACGTGGGACCCGTCTTCCTGGCACTCCATTTTTCAAAAATTTCCATCTTCCCTTCGTAGTGTAGTTGCTTCTCTCTAAGATGATGGTCTTCAGACAGGGCGAGGCATTCACCGGGGACTCTGACTCCAATCCTCATCTTCACGGTGCCCCCCTAGTGGAAAAACTGGTTCTTCAGGCTGGTGAGAACCTCGGTGCTTGCAAGTGACCCTGCCTTCTTGACGACTTCAGCCACCATGCTAACCGCTGTGGCTTGCGCCATCTTGACGTTCCTTAGGGATGCCTGGAAGTCAGGACTGTAGTCTTCATTGTTCTTGATGGTCTCCGGGTTCATGTGCGGAGACCTAGCAAGAGTCGAGTCCTTCAGAAACACGTCGACGAATGCACCCACTCGCCCAAGGTACATACGTGCCTCCTCGTCCTTGAACCCCATTCTATCCTGCCCAGTCAGGTATTCGTGGCCCATGTGCTTCCTGGCACGGTCTTTAGTGGCCTCCTTGTACAGCTCCACCAGAAGGGCGAAGTTCTGAACGTCGGGGCAGAGGGGGGCAGCTGCACTCTTGAGAAGGCGTTTGGCACCTTCGAAAGCAATGCCCGTTCTGTGCGTCCCTGCTGGTAAGGAATCGAATCGCAGCTTTGCATCCGATGAGAAGGTGATCTCCGTTCCTTCTCCCATCAGGGGATGAGGCCTCGTTGCCCGGACCCCCTCGATGCCGGCTCGTTCCAAGATGTATATGGTTGACACCCAGTGGGATGCCATGTGGAACATGTCAGTGAGTACCTTCTGGTTCATCTCAGGCCATTTAGTGCTTATGACCTTGCGAAAGTACCCCTGTGCTGCGCCCTGGCCAGTATGATGGTTCGTTTGCCACCAGTTGACCTTGCAGGAGATGACTCCGACCATGACTCCTGTTACGACAAATAGCAGTGACCGAAAGCAGACTCACATGTCAACCTCTAATCAACAACAGTTTGACAACAACAAAAGACGATCGCGACATTTAAATGATCGAATTGGCGAACCCCTGCATGCAACAATATTATCAAAAATATATTATAGAAATTATCATATATTATTATGATTAACTAATTCAATTCTTATCGATTGAAATTTTGTTATTTAAATATAATTGTTGAAATAATTACTATATATAAGTAATATATATAAATTAAAATTTCTATATATAAGTTCAATAATTTATATACTCATATATCATGTAATAATCAATTTTATCTAAATTATGAATTAAATTTATATAAAATTAATTAAATAGATTATTATATCTTTATATTATTATTTTATATATTATTAATGGCCCTAGTACAAATGATCGTATATTATATGTTTATATATTGTCAATATATGAACAATATATGATTGGTTGAAAAATAATATATTGTCAATCTATTGATAATATATGGAAAATATATGATTTTTTTTACTAGAGGATATATTAGATAATAATATATATGTCATATATCATAACACTGTATACAATATTATACAAATCCTCAAATATCATTATGATTAACTAATACTAGTTTTAATTAATAAATTTGAATTGGATTTGAATAATTCAAAAAATTTAATATTTCGGCCGATCGAAAAAAATGGTGTACCCAATAAAAAAAGAGTGCCTAAATATCCGATGCCTATCGCACCTAAGGAATTCCGTGGAATGCCTAGAAATTCCACAAATTGTCTAAGCAAATAAACGATGAATTTCATACTTGGCATACTTTGAATGCCCAAATATTATATACAATTCGCCAACTAATTCGTATAGCTGCAGACGAACAAGCGCGTTTGCAGTTGCCGATGATCCAAACTGTCCGATTGTTTTTAGAAGGCTAAGCAGATTAGGAGCCGATCATTAAGGACATTGTTATATATTTGGACGGGTCTGTACGTTATGCGTACCACTGGAACATTCACCGGATGTGTGCACATCGTAGCGTGACTCCGGTGCCCACCCCGCAACCCCCTAACCGATCGTCGTACACTATCGGGTGCATTATAGGTATGCATAACCATGGAACAATTTTGTCTCGACCATCTCAGCGACACGAATTTCGTCAGTCGAAAAATATTCAATCAAAAATATCATTTTCAATGTTAAGGTGATATCCCTAGTGAAAACGATCATATATTGTCCATACATAAAACATATATTGACAATATATTATTTGAAAAATCATATGTTGACAATATATTATCCATATATTGTCGATGTATTTTCAATGTATTGACAATATGTGAACAATTATTGACCAGACATAGACAATATATTGCCAATATACAGTCCATGTATGAAAAATATTAAAAAATATATAGTCAATGTATGGTCAATATATTATCAATATATTGTCAATATATGATTTTATGAAAAATAATATATTGTCAATCTGTTGATAATATATGATCTTTTTTACTAGGGATACGTCATATGTATATTCTGTCTCTCTCGCACAATTTAGTTATTTTGTTGTTTTTGTTATTTCTGCTAAATAATTTTGAAACAAATTATTTTTGTTCCAATTGTCTGTCAAGAGTATGCAGTCAAAATTGATTTCGTTATTGTAAAACACTTCTTCCAAAATACAGAAAGCCACTGAACGAACTATTTTTATTAAATTATTCGTCACTAATTGATAAATTAGAAAATAACTAAATTGTGCGAGAGAGACAAAATGTCTCTATTCCATTTCACCTTAATGTATTTGAATTATTTTATTCTATTTATTTAAGTTAAAATTCATTTGAAATTTGATAGTTTAGTCATTTCTAGAAAATAAATTTCAATAAATTCAGAGAGTTATTATTAAAAATGTAAATTCTATGTTTGAGTTGCCAATTAATAACTCATTTGCCAATTGTTAGATTAAAAAAAATTTTTTGTTTAACTATATCACTGTAAAAAACAAATGTCTTAAATTCAGACATTGTTTGTGGTCCTTTTTAAGACGTTTTTAAAGACTTATTGAATAACACAGACGTTGAGTGTCTTAAATAATGACATTTTCAAGAAATTTTTACTAATTTAAGACACTTTTTGGTGTGTCTTAATGGGCATCAGTTTTTGCAGTGTACTTTATAGGTTTTGACGAAAATCAAAATTTCAAAGTGGTACTCAGAGAAGATGGATAAAGTGAAGCACGAAAATAACGATATTTGAATTATTCATTACACTGAGAATGTATACACCAATAATTCGTGTCTGCACAACAGTCAGTCGTGTCTCAAAAAAAATGTTTTTCGGCGCACGACTGGCTGTTGCGCAGATACGATTCGCAACTGTCTGGCGCGAGTT
>JAAMPD010001399.1:0-24881 GCA_025266255.1 Trissolcus basalis | reverse complement strand
CGAAAATATATCCGCCAAAATATATTCTATTTTAGTATACTTATTGCCGCTTTTTATAAATTTTTTATATACAAAATATATTCTATTTTATATTTTATAAATTTATATAATGGAATTTATAAAAAAATATAAATTAAATAGTATACTTATTGCTGGAATATATTTTCTACACGAAAAATATATTTCGTTTATATTTCGAAAATATATTTTCGTCCGTGCGAGTTGATAAACGGAATAATAGAAAAAACATCACATCACTTGTGCAAAGATACAGATTTTTGAAATATGAAAAATTTGTTGGAGTCATTGAGGGAAACCCAATAATGAAAAACAGGGAGGTACTTTAAGTTGGAATGATATGAAATGTTGTGTTCCGTATAGAGTTATCCATCACGATTTTGAAAGGTAAATTTTATGCCTCTAGATTTATACCAACATCTCAAATAGGGCACTGTATATTTTAGTTCTTACACTGGTTATATTTTTCTCAGAGCCAAGCCTCAAGTTCGATTCGAAATACGAAGGCATGTCACACTGACATATGCGAAACACAGTATGTTTGGCTGCTGCCAGCTGCAGCACTTCTTATGCAAACTGGCGCAAGTCCAAGTGTTGGTATTTCTACTAGGTGTCATTCTTCTGAACCCTCCACCGAGGCTATCGACATTGCTTCGATCAACTTTTGTCCGGACGCTCCAGCTCGTTCCTTTTTATTTCGATTTCTTTGTTCCTCAAGGTTCCTTGGACATGCATTTCCATACTATTACATTCCATACAATCGTTCATCTTAACACCACTCGCGATACCACAAGAGGACTTTATTAATTTAATTATTGTAATTGTAATCCAATTTAGATACTCGTTGCGGACGAGTCGGCAATAATTCACCGATAATCATTAACAACCGGTTGGAAATACCAGTTATTTTCATTTATATGAAAACAATTTGACAACTTTATTGAATATTCATTGGCGCTACCGTATGACAGAACTGTGTCGCATATGAATTTTCGATTCATTCAAATCGATGCAATTATTAGTATGTAACCAGTTCAAATTTTAATTCTACAACTCGGCAATTTTTCGTTAACGTTAATTAAAACGTAAATCAAGTTGTTTTTTTGAATATTTTTTGTTAAACTCAAAATAGATTTTCAACCTGTTCTTTGTTTGTGATGTTAATTTTAAAAGCTGTTAAACAACAAGTTGTTAATTAGTTTTTGCGAAAAATTTGTGATTGAGTTTTCGAGTTGGAGATTAGTTTACATTTTTGATTACAGTGAATTTGGCTCGAAGTTTGTTATGATAATTTATAGCCTGTGCCAATCGTGATTTGCGTCAAATCGGCAGTAACACGGAATCCTACAATTTTGAAAGCATGCGTGCGTGCAAGTAGACATTTCCACCAGCTGAAATTTCAACAACTTTGAATGCACCAGAAATACTCGAGCATCAATTTATTATGCTTCGTGTAATCCGAAATAATTAAACATAATCGATGCTGCATCTATACTAATTCTCGTCGTTTGCGATTCACGTAACCGATGCTCTGAGTAATGTCTAGTACGAGCGAAAATGTTCCACCTACAATTTTAACATTCATTTCGTGAACATTCGTCTATTTTATTCAAAGCATAGTAATTTTTTAACTTTTGTAATTTGTTTCTTAACTTTTACAATTATGAAATTGTGTAAATTTTAACAGAGACAAAAATATACGTTTGTTTTTTATATAAATATAATATATTTATATTATAATAATATATATTTAATAATATATAATATTTTCCATAAAATTTATACATGACTTATATGTAGAATATATGAATAAGATATATTTTAAATATAGAAAATATACGTAAAATGTATGTTAAAATATATTTTTGTCCAAATGGGTTGATACACAAATTTATATTATATATAAAATACTATATGAGATCAGAATTCAGTTTTATTTCATTTGTCTTTTATTTTGATTGATCTTAATTTCTACAAGAAACTATGTACCAAATGCGAAGTCAAGAAATTCCTCAAGTCACATGAACAAATCAAATTGTAGTTGGTGAATTGAGAAATGTATTCAAGTTTGTGCTTAATTTTTGCATTTAAGTTTCTCGTTCAACATTCACGTACAATTGATGTAAAACGATTAATTTCTCTAAGTGGAATAAATAGAAATTCGAATCAGAATTTTAAATATATTCTACAGTTAATTGGAAGAGATTGCTACGTGACATAATGGCAATTGAGAGGATTTGGAATTAAACTTCACTGCCGGGAAGCGCTTAAAGATGAAAAGGAATAGGAAGAGAACTACCCACTCGAGATTTCCACCACCTTAACTTTTATCCCGGAATAAAATGGCAGTTTGTTAGAGTTGCGTACGGAAGTTAATAAATATGCAATGTCGCAAAATAAAATGTTCAAAGACTTTTAGGTAATTGCTATACGGCAATAAATCCGTGAGCCTTTGAACAATTGATGTATTTAGCGTAAAAGCAATGTTTCGTTTTATGAAAACTTGACAAAATTGATATAAAAATTGTGCTCAACAAATCGTTCGTATTGAAAGTGGAAAGTGTTCCCTCACACAAAAATATTCGTCACAATATATATAATATAGAAAAATAATATTCAAAATATAAACGGCTTATATACATATATAAATATAGAAAATATAGATAAGTTTATATTTTATACATGCAATACATATTTTAAATATAATTGAAAATATATACTTCATTCTTATATTTTTATATTTTGTATAATGAAATCTATAAAAAATATATACAATTAATAATACTCATATTACTGGAAATATATTTTATATAAAAAAATATTATTTATATTTTCAAAATATATTTTCGTTTGTNAAGGGGGGGGGGGGGATAAAATGCAAACTTTTTTGTGGTTAAAAGCCAATTTAAGGATCACAGTCGATCCTTGAGGATATTTATCAATGATTGCTACACAAAATTTCAAAGCGTATAACTTTTTTCCTGCTCTCATCACTTATTATTAGTTTTTACTTAAATTACGTGTGCATGCTAGAACGTTGGTATATAAGATGTTCTTAAACTTGAAATAACAGCATGCTCAGATGCGGTTAAGAAAAAAAAAATGATCGTGGTTATACGTATGAAAATACTAACAAATTGATGATCCAACAAATTTTAAACATGAACGAAGAATTACGAACATCGAAGAATGAAAATTTGAAATATTCAAATAAAAAAAATAAAAAATAAAAAAAATAAAAATTGAAAAAACAAAACGAACGAAGAAATGTTCGGCTGAAGTGGGAAAGAGCAATTTCATGGATATGATTTTTTGATTATTTTCGTGTCAAAACTAGTGTGAAATGATGTTCGTTGAAGTCTTAATAAATGATTGATGTTTCTGACGACCTTTCATTTTAAAGATGCGACCGTGAAAATGAATGCTACTTATATATGTTAAATTACAGGCTCATCATTATGTCTCAGAAGAGCAATTTTGAAAACGAAATACTTGAGATACGATCTTTTCAATGGCGAATCAGATTACTGCAATTACGAGATCATGTAATAACCAAAGTGGCAATGCTATTCATCTGATTCAGATGGCTATTATTCATATTAGGATTCTTACGTGACGCATAAAATTATTAACGTAATTATTCGATGCCGATTGACCATGTTGTACAAATTTTTACCCTGATAAAAAGGATCATATTTCACACATACATTGACAAAATATAATTCAGTAAATTAATGAAAATTTGAAAAAATTTGGGTCATTTTTGACAAAATGTGGTATGTTGAAGTTTTTTTAAATTGAAAGTCGAAAATATTCCATCTCTGAATTTCTAGTAAATTTTTGAATTTTTAACAAATTTCATCACTTTGATATAAAATTAATATAACATTATTTTGTTGACAATCAATTTTCGTTTTTTATAGAATTCTAATAATTTAAGTGTTTTTTATTAGAGTATTTTGAGGACGGATGAATGTTTTGCAAAACTTTTGTATTATGTTTTGTCTACTTTTATAAAAATAATTTTCATCTAGCATTGTTTGATACATCATTTCTTTCACTTGATCCTCTTTACTGGCAGAAGTTCGACAATCGACGACAAAGAGGCTGCTCTGTGTTATTTATTTCACTAAGTGCTCCCGATCGTTCGTTGCTTGGCTCTTGCTCTTCCGTCCACTCTACCAGCGATTTATGATTGTTCGGGCAAACGTAACTCTGGGGTCTCGCGTGTTGCTTTCGAAACGACGGTCTTTGTTAAAAACAGCATTATCTTCTACTCCATTCGATTTCCAAACCTAGCACTGATCTACCCTGTTAATCATTTAATGCAACCGATATAATTTTCAACAAAAACAACTTTGTCGAACAAAAAATCTTTTCTCTTGACCATTTCCTCACGGACGAAAATATATTCTAAAAATAAAAAGAAATGTTTCTTCTATATAAATATATTTTTGGCAATACAGAAAATATATGGTATATATATTTTTTATAAAAATACCATTATATAAATTTATAAAACATAAATTTTATATAAACAATTTATAAAAAGCGGCAATACGGCATATAAATTAAAATATATTTTACTGTTTATAAAATATTTTTTCACTCCTTCCAAATATGAAATGCATCAAAAATCTGACTCCACATGAATTTATGTTTGTTACCATTTATGTTGACATTTATGTTACACATAAACGGGCCATACATATCGGGACTCATAAAAGCTACAAAGGCAACAACTGGACCATTTATGGAATCAGCTGAATTTTTGCTTTGCAATTTTCTATACCCACTTTTTTTCACTCCACTTTTGTCTCTCTCGACCTCTTTTTACGTTTTGTTGCTCTGAACCGCGTTATGAAAATATGGGACAGCCGACGATATATATAGTTTATAATGGCGCATTTTTCTTCCCTTGTGTATAATGATAATGAATAAATAAATATTCCATTTCGCAAAAATGCTCTCGTTGGAAGTGGCGCTCTGTCGAGAATACGCAGGGATGGTAAAATTTATACGGCTTTATCCTGCGTGATCAAAGTCTCCGATCGACAGTACTTATTGTCCGGGGGTTCAGGTGTGTTTATAACGATGCCGTCGCGTGTACTCATTGACTCACTTGAACTGGTTAGGTTAGCTTGTTCGAAAAGCACTTTATTCTATACGAACGTTAGATTTATGAAAATCCCCTTTATTTTTCATTTTCTATCAGAAGATACAGAAATCGAGAGAAACCTGAAGAAAACTTGCCATGTTTTTAAATTGATTTAATTTCATTTTTTTTCTGTTGAGAACGATTGAAAAAAAAAAATCCTAGAAAAATTTTTTCACATCCGATGATTTTGAATTGAACTTACTTTATTTTTCTTCAAAAAAAGAGCAATTAAGAAAAAATGTTCTTACATCTATTTCCGAGTTTTTTTTGAAAACTGACAAACTTTTTTAATATTCTTGTCAAAATTTAAAAGTAAATATATATAAACTTTTGATATCCAATCTTTTTGAACTGATTCACTTTACTTTTCGTATTTTTTGAATTTAAATAATTGCAAAGCCTTCTAATTTTTACAGTAAAATGTGAAAATTCCATTGTATAATATTTACTCAAAACTGAGTCACTGTAGTAAGTATTTTGATCCCCTCTAAAAATGTGCGGATAAAAGAAAAAGTTAGTGTAAACTCTTCCAAAATAAAAAATTCTCATTAAGAAAAATTTATGTAAACTCCTTCATAATTGAATAATCAAATAACTACAGATGACTTATACAAACAAAAAAATATATTTTACATATATACTTATATAAGTCATGTATATATTATTTATAAAGCGGCAATAATGAATCATAAAAATAAAATATGTAATAAACATAAATTTTATCGGAAAAATATTTCCATTCGTATATTTTTTTCTGTCAATTTCATTATTTTCTATGAAATATTTTTCACGGTCAGTCTTTATTTATATAATCGCCTCGTTTTGCTCAATCTATTTTTAATCACAAAAATTGCTCATTAAACTGCGACACTTTTTCCAAAAACATTCAAATCGATCAAAAACTCCCATCCGTGTGATTCATTCATTTCGCCAACATCTGATCAGTTTGTTCTTTAATCATCCCAGTTGAAAATACATTGGCAATCCTATTAGTTTGCCGATCGTTTAGTACCGCAAGATAAATATTAAACTGTCGTGCTTTGGATTCAAAGGAAAACATTTGGAATGTTTGTTCCGAGTCGGTTTATTAAATTCGAACGCCGAGCTATATTTGCAGATTGTAAGTTATAATCAGCATGCAGGATACTTTATAAAGCCCCGCATTTATCGATTCGATCGACTTCAACGCACATTCTCAGGTCAACGGGATGCAAATCCGGTGGAATCAAACGTTTACATCTGAATTAAGCATTTTGGCCTAAGTGCCTAGGTGACGTTGCACTGGCGCATTAAGCAAATGATATAAATTAGTTTTATCTCTGTCAAAGTGTTCAGTCAGCGCAACAGATACGTTCCATCATCATGCATCATATTATTGACAGCGGCATCCGAAGCTGCAGGTGCCACTGGGAGGGAGTTGGTTGTAGCTTCAGGGGCTGCCTATTTTCACGCTGTCCTGCTGAAGCGGCCCCACACTATCGGCTTATTTTGATCTCGCGAGATTGCCATCGGTTGTTTCATAATCAGCATAACCCGCGCGCGAAAACTTATCGCGCTGTCAAATCGTTGGCATGATGCATCATCGTTGAAAATGTGTAAGCATCGCGCTGTTCGCAACAGCTGGATTAAGTTATAACTTCAGAGGCGAGAGCGGCAATAAGAATGTGAATATTCGCGGTTAGTGGCGTTTACTCATTAAGACACGGAAACCTGCGAGATCGTGGCAACGATAAATCCATTATAAACGGCGACACTGTCGGGGCATGAGCGTCGTGTCGAACTGAAATATATATTTTTTATTTTTTATTTCGTTCGGAGTCTTGCTCTCTTCGTCGGGTAAATTATACGGCTCTCACGGTGCCTCGGAGCTTACGCAGATTTAATAGCTCATTCACCGTTAACAGTTTTAGGAGAGTGCACAATTTAAATGACGAGTTTTCGTGATCTGAGACAAATGGACTGTTGATAATAACAGGCTATTTACTTTTCTAATTCAACAATGGTAGCTTGATACTGTGAAAACGATTTCACGCTGCGACTGGACTGATAAGAAAATAATGCGTGGCTGTACACGGATGTAAGGAAATGATGATGGTTTGTGTGTTCGAGCTGTGGACGATTAAGGGCTTGGGGGATAAAAGTTTGTTTACCGGTTAAGGCAAATTTGAGGAATGGTCAGAATTTGGGAAATTTTTTTTATAAATGGTTGTTTTAATTGAAAATAATTTAATTAGAAGAATATCAACAACAACAAAAAAAATTGAACTAAAAATAGAAAAAATTTTGAGTTTCATCAAAATTTCTTCAAGTTTCTATCTGAAATTACTAAAAGTGGCAGAAAATTCAAAATTTGGTGATTTTTTTTTAATGTGATATAATTTTATAAAAACAACACTGTAAATAGCCTAATTAAGAAAAATTAAATTAGAAATTAACAAATTTTGAATATTATCGAAAAAAATTTAAATACCATAATCTTCCGGAATGTTGACCAAAATGTTTTAAAATTTAAAAATTGGTACAATTTTTTCTAAGTGCTATTTTCTAATGAAGTATCTCAAACAAGATGATTTCTGAAATTTGACGAAAATTTCAAAAATTGCTTATATTTTTTATGAAGAGCACTTAAATAAGCTGATATTTGAATAAATATTGGTCAACAATGAAGTATTTCCAAATTTCATAATCTGTTATAAATTATTAAAATTTCTAAAAAAATCCAGAAATCATGAAATTTTTTTCAAAGTGCTATTCTCTAATGAAGAATATTAAATTAGCTAAGCTTTGAAAAATTGTATAACGAATAGAATAAAATTTAAATTTTCTCAAATATTTCATAATTTTTAACCTCAAAAATCAAATGAAAACCATTAAAAAAACCATTTCAAAAACCATTTCAAAAAAATCCTAAAATACTGAAATTTATTTTCGTTCAGGAACTCTACCCGGGCTAAATTATATGCATTGGGAACGTCTGTGCAAATTTGTTTCGCTTCTGGAAACTTGTCTCAAATTATTGTCTGAAATTTGTATATTCTGCAAGAAATTGTCTTGGAAAATTTAATTATACTTGAAAAAGTCCCTGTGGAAGCTCTCAACTTGCCCGTACGGACAAAAATATATTTTGAAAATATAAACAAAATATATTCCGGCAACAAGTATAATATTTAGTTTATATTTTGTTTACAAATTCCATTATATATAAATTGATAAAACATAAAATAAAATTTATTTAGCATATGAAAAATTTATAAAAAGCTGCAATAAGTATAATAAAATGAAATATATTTCAGCCGTTGTATTTTCATCCGTAAGGGGGTGTGAACTCGCTATAGAACCGCGCGCGATTCGCATGCGTTTTTGAGCTGACGACCCATTTTGCATCAGCGGGTTGACATCACCGATTGTGAGGCGCGAACTGAGAACAAACCGTGATCAGCGTCCAGGCAACACTTCCATTTTCCGTTCTCAGACTCGGATCATTACCCGGGGATCTGTGCGCGGCATTGGTAAAGTGAGCAGAAACGCGGAAAACACGCGCGAGCACGATGCACGTGCGAACGGAACCACTTTCGAGCCGAGGCAGATAACGTTACGATACTTGTACGCGGAAGCGGCTTAAAAATCCGGCGTGCCTCGAGGCAACGGAATTCACCGAGCATCTACGGTATATACGAAATATTACAACGCAAAAGACATTAGTCTCAGCGATGTGTAGTTATCTTGTACAAGGCGCTTGATCTTCGCCATAATGAGACAACAATACCCGACTGGATAATGTTTACGCACGTCGATGCCTCGCCGTCGATAAATAATCTGATAATTGTTTGTTTCTGTGAATCGAACCGAGAATGCTGGTTTAATTAACGTTCATTTCTGAGAGTTGCGCGCAAAATTTACTTCCCGAATGAATAAGTTGGAGATGCTCACCACGCCGGAGTAGCTTTTCCGTTAACCATGTCAAACAGTTTATCAGGATACGGGCACTTATTGTTGCGTGCTTAATGTACCAATGTTTATTTCAGAAAAAAGAAATGTATCATACAGTATTTACGCACAAAGACTTCGTGTGTTTGCCAACACGATTTTCAGATATACCTTATAATAGTTGCGAGGGTCTTATGGATAACAATGAATGAGACTTGTTGTTAGATAACGGAAGGTGAAAAAAAATGTAACAAATGAAAAATAGAGAGATAGGGAATAGTAATTGGTTGAGGAGACATTGGAATGGAAATTAGCTATTTTCTAATTGATTTGTTTAATTTGTTGTTGTGTGTACAATAAAATTGGTGAAATGTACGTAGGGTATTTTTGCAACGGTTGAATTTGAATTTTAAGCTTTTGAAATTGATAAAGTTTTTTTTTGAGAAGTTTTGATTTAAAATTTTAAATTGAAATATTTGAAATTGTCATTGCAATTATTTTTCTTTGAAATTAGATGATTTCTATTATGTGAGAATTGTAAGAGAGAAAAAATGTATCGTTCAAGTTGAAATTGAATGTTTTAAATTTTTGAAATGAAATGAATTTTTGAAAATTTGAAATTCGTTTGAAAAATTATGAAAAATGAGGTTATCAGAGTGTAAAATTAAAACATGATAGAATTATTTATATATAATAACGGATCGAAAAGAATGTTTATAAATTTATAATTCACTTTTTGGATCGAATTTAAATGTAAATTATTTTATTTGCAGCATATATGATATCTGTTGAAAAAATTTGTTTTTCTACAAAATTTGTAAATTAATTAATGTCCAAATAAAAAAATCCAATGTATTTATCAAAATTTTAACAGTAACCTTTAACGATAACAGACTTTTAAATATTAAAATGATTTTTTTTTTAATTTTCACAAATTATAACGATATTTCATCAGTTTAAAAAAACGATTGAAGTTATCTGAAATACTTTTATTTACATTATTTAAATTTACAAATCTAATAAATCATCAAAATTGTAACACATACAAAATTCATCAAAATTAACACACCACATTTCAGTTTCAAATTTCCAACATGTAAGAAAATTTGAATGATAGTAAACTGTAATATTTTTACAGTTTACAAAAAGGTTAAATTTTTCTAAAAAAATCTTGGATTCACAAATCCAATGAATTTATCAAACTCGTAACATCCAGAAATCATTCAAATCAAACAGAATTTCGTAAAACTGAATATCAATTTTTGAATTCGAAACTTTTTTTCCAAATTTAAAAAAAAAGAAAGAAAGAAAAAAAAACAGTTAACCGTAATAACATTTCACCAGTTCGTTGAAACAAAATCTCGTGAGATTTTCGTCGAGATTTTTGCAAAGGTCCAAGTCAAACAATCGTTGATAAATAATTTCGTCGAATATAAACAGCCGGGTATTTGACTGACGATCAATATGGTGAACCTCTGACCATGATTCTCCGCACGCAATTAGGCAGAATCAATACCAATCATCAACACGCAACACCGCCATTTCCCAAGATTAGTCGCATCATCGAGATGTTATTTACAGTTACACACATTTCTGCTGGTAGCCTGCCCAAAAAGTGCACCTGTCACGGTAATTGCAATGGCAATGTCAGTAAACCTGTCGGCGACCTTGCTGTGCAGATGAACTGTACAACTCCTGCCGCAACTAATATAATTCCCTCTTTATATATTTGTTTGAGTGAGATATCAAGCTGAAATATCAATGCACGGTATGCTCCTCGTGCTTATACCTTCGTACCATGTAATAAATTCGAAATTATACAATGTCGCTTACAGTTATTCAAGACTGATTATATAACTTATATTTCTCCGCTCTAGTTAAACATTCGAAAACTTTCAGGAGTTGTGCATCCTGTTAGCTATCGCATGGGTTAGAAATTCTTCGAGTCTGATTTGCAACTTGCATTGTTTTTCGCAACGGTACGAAGCTGAGAGATCTTTTAATTGAAAATCATGAAACATATGGTATTTTTAGGTTGATAAACGAGTTTGACAAAATTTCCAAAAAAAAAAGGAATTTTGGAAATCTAAAATATACATTGTCATCAATTTTCCATCGTTTTTGAGCTTTTTTAGTAAGTTTTGGTAATTCTTGGCCAAAAAATGCAAAAATAATGATGATACAACAGATGTATAATAATGTCCATATATATAAAACATATATTCAAAATATGTAAGTTGAGAAATCATATATTGTCAATGTGTTAAAAAATATATATGGACAATATATTGAGCATACGTAGGAAATAAAATTCAAATATACTAATCCCACAGGGAAAAATATATCATATGAGTAAAGTTTTTTTTTCGATAAAATTTATACTAATTTCATATTTAATTCAATATGACTTAACTTATTGTCTTATGAATGATTTATAAATCACGCATATACGAATATATTTTAAATATAAAAATATACGTACAATATAGTTTGAAATATTTATTCGGCATGTAAAAAGTTATATTGAATGTTTTGGAAAATTGCTAATATATTTCTATTATATAATATATTATCAATATATTGATAATATAACGACAATATATCATCTTTTTTACTGGGGAAGTTTTGGTAATTTCGGGGCTGAAAACGTGCAAAAACAGTGAAAGTACAAGAAAAATCATAAAAATCTATGTTTTTAGGTCGAAAACCTCTTTTTTCAGATTTCCAGAAAAACGAAATTTCAAAACCTAAAATCTACTTTTTCATCAATTTTTCATATTTTCGATAAGTTTCGGTAATTTCTGACTGAAAACGTTCAAGTTGAACAGTGAAAACAAAACTATTCGAATTAGTAGCCAGCTTCCGGATGGTTTGAATTATTTTGTTTCTTCACAGCCAAGTCGGCTTTTTCCTCGATCACTATTTGATCCGTATTAAAACACTGGCAAAAGTGATTACTTAACAGATTTCCCTACTCCTGAATGATGAATACTGGCACTCGCACAAGTTGATAACTTACTGCAAACATCCCGAGTCTGACGAGCGTCAATATTTACTACTACATTAGTCTTGGTTATTTCCTTTCTTTCCTTTCTGTCTTAATCCTTTTTTTCTTATCTTCGGTCTCTTCTTTTCACCAAGTCTAAGATTGCGAGTTGCCCCGACTGGCGACTGTTACATCATCATTCTTACGACTGAATCATTGCCATAAAAATAGAAATATAAAAGCTCTCTTCTCCGTTGCCGAGCACCATATTCCTTGTCTGTTAGCCGTAATGACAGATGAAATATCAAGCGTATTTCGCAATGTTATATATTAAATTTTCTTGCCAGTATGTTTTCCCCGTTTACCGTTGTGCACATTTTTTATACACGAGTATTACATTATACGAATAACACGCGATGAATGTACACGTAACCATCAAAATGCATTCTCTCAATCACAAAAGAATCACATTGTCCTCCCCCCCCCTCCACCGACCAGTTGTTAGTGTTTTTTTGTGTCACTGCTCATTAACTGACTCGACGAAAAAAAAAAAAAAACAAATATGGACAATCGTCCGTCGAACCGTTCAGTTTTTTCGCAGTAACATTTCGGTTTGGAGAGGCTGTAATTTTTAACGACTCGCATTGAAAGTTACTGAGCATAATGCAGTATTTTATGAAAACTAAAAAAAATGCGAATGAAAGAAAGAGAAGGGGGAAAAAAGAGTAATCAGTTATGGTTGCATCCAGACAGCGAGGAAATGAATATGCTTGCGTAATATCGGAAGGAACATTATTTTTATTGAAGAGAACATAAGAACCCCGCTATCAGGAGTGAGGCAGTGTGCACTTCCGCTTGTCGATGCTGAGAGAATCAATCGTGAGAGTCGTATAACGAAGTGATTTTGCGCGCCTATCGTAGCGATACGTAGCTGTGACGGTGGCTTGATATGGTGAAAATTAAAAAAGTCCGAAACATTAATCGAGCCAGAGATTAGACGTTCGGGTAATAACATCCTAGGATCGACGAATTAATATCGTCGAAAAAATTAATCCCATCTATTTATGTTTGAAATAAATCGAACAGGCCGCACTTTTGCTTTCCGCGAATTTTCAAATTACACAACCTGTAAGAAAAACAGAAAAAAAACTGTAATATCGATACGGTACATAAAATCAGTAACAAACTGGATAGAATTGCGTCAGGTGGAGATAAATTTATAAAAACGTTGGTAAAATAAAAAGTCTGGTAGATATGAAAATTAAAAATATATTCATTTATATTTATACTTGAATGAATATGTCAAATTATACACATTTATTCATTTCAAATGTATCATAGATATGATTGGAAATATATTCAGAATTATATTTTACCCATATCTTCTATATTTAAAATGTATCCGTATATACTTTAAATATAAAAGTCATTTTTGAATTATTTATAAAGCGAAAATCAATTACATTAATAAATTTCCGATAAATTTTAAATTTAAAAAAATTTTATCAAAAAAATATATTTTGTTCACATGAAAAATATGAAATTAAAATATATTTGTACGTATATTATATCCTTGTGGGTATAATTAATAGTGAGAATATATTTTTAATTACATTTGAAACATATATTATATGAATAAAATATAAACTCATATATTCCATATATCAACTGTTTATATTTTGAACATAAAGCTGTAACATCTTATAAAAATAATATTGATATTTTATATAATCTCTATAAAAAATATATGAAAAATATATTTCTCACATTCATTTTGACATATATTTTTCTTCGTATGGGATATAAATAAATATATAAATTATTATAAATTTTATGACAAAATATATTATATTTACATGAAAGATACAAAACTGAAATATATTTACACATATATTTTTGTCTCTGTGGATTATAAATATATTTGAGTCCAGTTAGACAATGAATTTCGAAAACGTTTGAATATTCTAAGTGTAAATATAATTTGTGTAAATATTGTTGTAATTTTTAGTGAAGACTTCAACTTAAATGAGTTCAGTCACAAACGATTTGCAATATAATGATTGATGTTGAAGAAACACGTGGACTCTGACTGCAGCAAAAATTGTCTACGAACGATGTAATTGCGATAACAGGGTCCGATTTGTTGCGATAACAAGTCCTACATACTGTTCGCCCAATATATTAAATCATTTGTCATATTAACTTGTCTTGTTTCTGTACGCTCTGTTGATCACATGACATTAAGTCATGCGGTTATATTTAATATTACTCACAATTAGTTTCGTGCTCGTATACCTGTCGCTGGATAAACAACTGCAAACATCAAAGCAGAATTGTTTGTGATCGCGTTGAAAAAGTATTTGCAACTAGACGATAATTTCTTACACGTATACTCTCTTCCATAATAACGTGACAATGTAAGCTGATTTATATTTTTGGTTCACTTCCCATCTCAAGCTTACAAGTAGGTCTTAAAAATTCCTGAAAAAAAAATTTGGTAAAAATGGTTGAAATTTTTTTTTCCAATTTAAAAAAAAATGATAAAGAAAATTGGACGAAAAAATTGTGCAAAAAAGAGACTGACTGAAATGGTAAGAGTTTTGGCGTATTTTCTTATCGTCGGATCAATAATCTTTGCGTCTACTCCGTTAAACACAAGTGAAACAAAGTTATTCAGTTTGCTTGACACAGTTGGCACGAGACCGATTTGTGTCTCTCGATAAGAGCGAATTTGTATGTAGAAACAGTGCGTAAGAGAGAGTATGCGACTATAATATGCAGATGAAATGGGCTCCCGTGTAAATCCGTTAGTTTCACATGTCGTTACGGTTTATAATCATAGGATGCGTTCGACACAGTATCTCAACCGCGATGGGGGAGAACAGGTTCAATGCACCCTGCTGTGCGATTAAGCACTCCCCAACGTCTATCCAACAATGAGTTATCTCAGCAACTGACGCCGGATATCGACTTACGTTTTGACACAGGCTTTGACCACCCATCAATACGCTTATAGCTTCGCTAAGATAAACTTCTTGCGGGCTTTCATTTAAAAGCGAAAAAGAAGCAGGTAGAAGTTGAAGTATCTGAAAAAAAGAGCAAAATTTTAGACATCTTTTTGCAAACAAAACAGTTTAACGAACAATTTTATATAAAATGTGTACATACATTCGAAAATATTGATATGTAACAAAAACATATACCGAAATATATTTTAGGTTTATTTTCTATATTTGGAATATACCCCTATATCCCCTAATATTTATTTTATATTTTTTCATCGATTCCATTATATAAATCTATGAAATAAATAAAATATATTTTGTATATGAAAAATTTATAAAAATCGGCAATAAGTATAATAAAATAAAATATATTTTCATCTGTGAGGGATATTCTCCATATAAGTTATTATTAAATTATTTATAAAGCGTCAATAAATGATAAAAATATAATAAAATGAATATAAATTTTATAGAAAAAAAAATTTGTATTTATATGAAAAATAAAAAATTAAAATATATTTGCACGTATATTTTTGTCTTTGTGGGAGAACACTCGTTTTATATATAAGAAAAACACAACTAATTTTTCATTAACGCTTAAAAAATACACGTAATTTTTGCTGCCAAAAAGTGCTGACTGTCAATCTTCAAATCAAACAAAAACTTAACAACGATGACAACCGATGATGGTTGAATGGTATTTGAATTTGAAACGCAAATTCCATCAGCGTAACAAAATGATTAAAAATTATAAGGTACTTGTGTGAAATAAAAATTTTTTTCATCTATTTGATGAGATTTGTTCTGGAGTTGTGTTTAAATCAAAAAGAATTGGAATTACAATCAAAATAGTTGTAGTTATTTTGCAAGATTTTTATCCTGAGCTGATTTAAAGTCGCTCGAGTTTCGAGCAATAAATGACTTGGCAGGCTTGCTGCAGAATCATCGACAGTACTTCATCTTCAAGTATTTTCCAAGACCTTCGTTTACGAGGAATTTAACAATCAATTATGTTGAGCGAGGTGATGTTGCAAAAAATGATCTTTTAATGGATTACATTGTAGTTTACCGTGCGGTGAATCGATTTGTGCCAAAAACTTTGTGTAGCAATTTTTGATGAGATCCAGCGAGATAAAACTTTTAATTGGAAGGAACAAAACAAATCTTTTTTGAATACAAAACGAAAATAATCACCCAGCTGGAAGGAGTGAGATGTTCGTAACCGCGTTCACTTCTTTTCTCCCCTCCTTTTTTTTATTGTCTTTCTATAAAAAAAAATTGCACTGCATCGCGAGAAGAATGTTTAGAAAATGCTTTTTCTCTCTTCGACGGCAATTTTTCATAATCCACTGAGTGTAAAAATCGTGGAAAAATCGTAAAAAAGCGCACAAATATTTCATACCGAATTATCCGACATAGAAAATCGAACGTGCGTGTATAATTAGGTAGTTCCAGAACTATGAAATCTAACATCAGAAAAATTCTCGCGCTTCACAGAAATTATCGATTTGTCGAGAAGTGTTCGAGGTATGAAAACGTTAAGTGGTCTCGCTGATAAAAAAAGAGCCGAGCATTATTAAAAATTCATCGACGCCGGCGTCGCTCGTACTGTTACATCTCGAGGGACTTGAAATGTGAACGATAAAGAAGAAGAGAAAGAAAAAATGAAAGTGCGATGAAAACGTTTTATCAACGCGATGACAAAGACGCGTTTCTTTTTATGATATCAATTTCGTTTGACCTAATGTTGACAACGCCACTAGCGCCATCTACATAACCTCAAAATATGAAAGCTAATAAAAATTGTCACATGTTATGATTGTCGACAAAAACACAGTCGCTAATTGTGATCGTAGTTTACAATTAGTCGTTGGACTTTATATGACAACTTACTCCAAAAGAGCTGAAGGTTTGTGTGACATTGTATTAAATACATGCCTTCACCATTAACCACTAAAATCAACAAATTTCCGTTTCCTTGCCAAAAACTCGGAATGCAAACTTTGCCTTCGACTTTGACATCTCCTTCATCGTGACGAATTCGTGTCATCATAGTGGCTTCTACCGTATGATGCCGGGGTGGACTGTAAATGAGATCCGATGACAAGACGGGTATGGATAGTTTCCGCGGCGGTGCCCCTTCTTATGCAGAGCGTAAAGAAAGGTGAGCAGAGTGAAGGAAAGAAAGCTGGAAAAAGAATCGAAAGAGAACGACAGAAGGAGAAGGAAAGAAGAAGAATGAGGTAAACGTGATTGCGTTCTGGGTGGAAAAGAGAGCGCAATCGAGGAGGCAGCTATCGCAGATTGGCGCGGGGAAAGAGTAACGAACTGGCAAGGTCGAACTGGTAGGCCAATGTCTCGTGCGCTGACTGCTTCTCGCATTGGCGCAACAACCGAATCGAGAGTTGTTGCAGTGCTTGACGATGTTGATGCAACGGTGCAGCAGTGGGACGAAGGCAGCATTGCAAGGCCGCGGTGCCACTGCCTCGTGTTTGTCGGACTTCCTCGTACGCGGCAGGTAAGAGGGGCGCCGCGTTGCTGTTGCTGCCGCCGCCACTGGTGCCGCGGCAGAAGACGAAGTACAAGTAAAGCAAGCGAATGGAGAAAAGAAGAGGACGTGTCAAGAGTTACCGCGACGAGAGAGAAAACAACAACAAAAGATGCGCGCCGATGCCAGTCCAAGAGCTCGGTAGAAAGAGAGAGTTACCGCCGATATATGCATTCTACGCCATCATCACATAGGTGTTGTTGAAAACCTCGACTAAGGCAGATGCATAAATTGTTTCGCGGTCCCTCGACGGTTTCACGCTGGATTCACATAGTGCAGTCCAAAACGGTGCCTGAAATCTGTCTCTCGAGAATTCGAGCCTCTCCATCGTATCGAAATGGAATGTACTGAACAAGAAATCTTTGTAGTCGTTGATCAGGAAGAATAATTTGGTTCAAGATAAATAAGTTAAAGGTTAAATGACTTTTGCTACATAGAAGTTTATGAAAACATGGATATGTTGAAATATGTCTTGCTAGAAGGAGTTGTCATATGGGGTTTGTGAAGTGCTGTTGATGATAGGTCAATAGGAGTGTTTCTGAAGTTTTTTTTTTCACGAGTCGAAATCTTAAGACATTGACTACGATTCATGTTAAAAACTGTCCGTGAACGTGTAAATCACATTTCTACTCTAATAATCACAGGGAAGACTTTCGCTACCTAGAATAAGCCCTCACGGATAAAAATATATCCGCTAAAATATATTTTATTTTATCATACTTATTGCCGTTTTTATTAATTTGTTTATATACAAAATATATTCTATTTTATATTTCATAAATAAACAAAATATCAACAAAACAAATATTATACTTATTGCCGAAATATATTTTATACACGAAAAATATATTTTCAAAATATATTTCCGTCCGTGTGGGAGTATATGAAAACAAGGATATGTCGAAATATCTCTCGCTAAAAAGAGTTATCATATGGCACTTGTGAAATGTTGTTGATAGGTCGATACACTGAAAAAAATGTTACTCGAAATAAAATATATTTAACTTAAATGAGAAGTAGAAAATATTCTCACATATATTTGGGAATATATATTCTTAATTGAAGTAAAATTCATTTGATTCAATCTAAGAAAAGTTAAAACAACATAAAAATATACTTGATTCAAGTGAAATATACTTAATTGATGTAAATTTTTTCAAGTATATTATATACTTGATATCAGTGAGTATTTTTTTTTCAGTGTAGGTGTCGCTGTACACAAAATTTCCGAAAGAACCCCAGCCAATAAACGAATCCATGTCAATATATATTTTTTTATATGGACCATATATGATAGGAAATATCTGAAACAAATTGTAATTATGAAAAATATTGATATTATTATACATTTTACCACACGTGTCAGTAGAGGTTTTAAGTAAAAAAAAAGGTAATTTTGGCTAATTTGATTTATCGATCGATGGAAAATTCGAGTTTCAATATTAAGTGATTCTGAAGTAGAACAAGAATTATGATACAAATTTCGGGCTACGGCGTTATGAAGAAGTCAAACGTCAGCTGCACCAGAAAACCACAACTTTCAAAGATTCTATAAAAGGGATGCGGTGTGGTTTGCTGGTAGAGCTGTTGTCGAAGCTCGGTTTAGTCTAGTGCCTTAATATGAGATTTGAGTTGTGACGGCTTTTGAACTAAGATTGACCGAAAGTTCGCTTTCCGTCATTATTTCTTGTATCCAGCTTGAAACCGCGATCACTGACTACTTCCGCATTGTTTCGGTTACTTTTTCATTTAAGATTGTTTAGAATACCAAAACGCCAATTTGTGGAATAAGTAAAGAAGCAGAAGAGAGAGAGAGAGAGAAAGGAAAAAAGTCCAAAACATACCGAGAATTAAAAAAATATTACGAAACTTCTAATTTCGAACGTTAAATTCTTTCATAATTTCAACGCGGCATTATTAAAAACACGACCTAAACTCAATTTTCTCTTCCCTCTCTAATTATACCGCGATGGCGATTTGATTAAACTCGTTTTTTTATTTTTATACTTTTCTCTCTCTCTTCATTTTTGTGCTGCTCACTTGAACGGAATATTCAAACCCCGGACGCGTCAAACCGAGATTTGTTAATACTGTGATATCTTAATTGTTAATCAGTAAAAAAAAAGGACGACCAATTTGAAATCTGACAGGGCGGAATTTTTATGTCTCAATATGTAACACATGTAACATAATCAGACGATGGTGACGTGCACATATTGGAACACGCAGGGGTCTTACCGAAACCCAGTTCGAAGATTGAGAACTGTAAAATTGTCTAATGATTTGCCTGATAGAATAATAAGAGTAAATTGAAATTTTCGTTCACTTACGCTCGGTATCTCGCTGAAACGCATCACTACGATAGCAACACGATTTTATATCTTGATGTCTGTCACGTGTGACAGATAAAAATCCATTTAAGTACATGGCTACGCTTCTCCGCTTTATATAGTTCGTGCTGGTATAATTAATTTTCTTTTGCGAAAAACGTTAACAGCTGCAACTTTATGAAATTTATTTTAACAAGTACATGTGGGCTCGTGAATGCACAACCTTGCATCTCATAAGCAAATGGCACCGTAGTGAATCTGACGTGGGCTTCGAGTTTGTACATCCAGAATTGTTTTTATGAAAAAGAAAATAAAACATAAAACAATGTTCAACTCAAAAATATAATATAAATATAAACATAAATGTAAAAAATAGTAGAATGAAATTGTGTAAAACAGTGTACAGGAACTGATGCAAAAATGTCAACTGGAAATTGTTGTTATAAAAAGTATGAAAAGACCGATGAATATGGGTCACGAAAATTGCGTTAACAAGATTAGGGGAGAAAGATATACATCACGTAACTTTTTCTTATGCAGCTTCTTTCTTTTGTTTTCTTTTTTTTTTTTTCGTTCCAGTAGAGGAGATGTTATAAAAAGCTTCATTCACGGTTCAAACGAGAATATGAAAAGTGGCTGAACATCTCACAAAAAGATTGTGTTATATAATATGCGTCAATGTGATTATACGAAATTTCTCACGTGTTAATCACAGGATGAATTTTAACGTCAAGTAAATAACACTTTTTGCCCATGGTAAGTGACGAAGCTTTCCATTTCTGAACGTCAATTAGTCCAGCAATTTCGAACAAAAGAAAAACTGCTGGGTATAATAAAGTAAGATTACTTTCACCTCTGAGTCAAGTTTATTTCAAATTATTTGAATTGAATTTTTTTTCTCCTGCCAGGCAAAAATTTTTTAAATAATTTCAGAATGTTAACGTGAAAAAATGGTTAATTAATTGGACGATATTTTTTTTCCTCACATATATTTTTTACTGACTTTCATTTTAGTTCAAAATTATACAAATAAACTTGAAAAGCAAGGCAAAATCAAAGAGAGCTAGCTAATGAAATTGAATTTGTTTTTAATTTCCGTTCAAATTCTTTTGTTTCTATGATGAGCGGGTTATGACGTTATAAAAAGTATCGAGCACACTCCGAAGTTTCGAACCCCGAAAGCTGTTATAATATAGTTTCGAACGAATTTTATACTCGAGATGCCAATCATTTTTAAACTTTTCAAGTCAGGTCAACCACATAATGAACTCCATTTGTGCTGAAAAATCGAAAAATTATATTTCACCTCTGTACATTGCGAACGACAAGAAATGTTCTGCTCGGAGAGAAAAAAAAATGTTTCCCTCAATGATACAGAATTAAAAGCTCCGATACAACATTTCAGTCTCAACGAAATTCCAAACTTTCTTAAACTGGAGCAAAAATTATATTTATATTAATACCTCTGATCTATGCAATATGAAAAAATTATTCTCCAATCTTGCATGTACGGAAATTTATATACATTATTATAATTACGATAACACGTTTCTTTTTGTCTTAGTATACAGATGACATTTTTCTCTCAAGTTTTCAAAGAATTCATAATGAAAATTACGTACGATCGTTAATGCACGAAACGATGGAAAAAAAAAGAGTCAAGTGTAAAACGGTCGTGAAATTACCATAATGCGTTTCCACAAATGATCTTCCAATTCGCGTGGAATTTGCACGCACACTCGGTTGGATTAGCTCATGCTCCTATTTCTGCCATCCGCGTGTTGACCATTTGAAGGCAGAGGCAAATTGAATGTCCAGTTATGATAGCAACCGAAAGACTGATGTTACTTGGGATCACTAATATTTTCCCAGTAAGTCATTCCACATTCTGCCGCTCATTCGACCAGTTCCCAGACCAGGCGCTCGGGATAAAATGACAAATTTAGTTTCAGTTACTCGGAATGAAACTGTAATAATCATGAGTTGCAAGAAACGTGTGCTTTTATTTCGACGCATAAAGGAGCCTCGGAGATGGGTCGCCCTGTCAACGCGGCATTAAACGTGCGAACGCGAAAAAAAAAGCAAATTAGCAGAGGCAAAAAGGAGAGCTCGTAAAAAGAGCACGCTCGGGACGTTATGAGAAATGATTCGCGTCGTGTTTATTAAATATGCGAGGCACAAAAATGTGACTGGGATGGACCGTTTGTACGGTCGGGTTGGTCGGGAGCTGTTATTAGCGTTGTAGTCGATGTCCATAATGTAATTATCGGATGAATGCTAAAGGATAATCTCGAGTCGGGACACAAGATATTGTAAATATTGCAGCTGCGAAAAATCGAGAGCCCGGGATGAGAGGAGCAACTGCAATATACAACTGCCCCGACCGACGGACGAATGATTATCGCGCATTGAAGCCTACGGATGTACGATTATCGCATTCAAACGAATTATGCACTTGTTTCAGGCAACACACCAACGGGCTTTTTCTATCGCTAGCTCAAACATCGTATATCGTTCGATGTCATTGCTCCTTTTTCAATCAAACGAGGAAGTTCAACATCACCTCTATTTCATACATTTTTAAATACCAGAGAACGACATTAATATTTTGTTCTCTGGTATTTGTTTTTCATTTGAGGGATAATATACACCTGGAGTGACAATTTTTCCTCCTAAAATTAAAAATGAAATCACGGAAGATATATCGATGACTCTTACGAAGACTTTTTTATTTCAAAATATTGCTGAAAAGTGTCTCAGCTCTATGTTATTTGGATTGAAAATAAAGGAGTATTGAAGCAGGCTGGAACGTAGATAAATTAGACTCATACTTTTGGTGTAATAGTTTTATTAATTTTGTAACTTTGATAAGAATTTTCAATTTTTCAAAATAAGTCGTATAAAATAATAATATAATAAAATATAAACTTGCAGATTGGATTTGATGATCGTGTGCATAGATATTTAAGATGGGGTTTTCACTTTTTATGAACTGAATGTCGAACCATTTTTAAGTCGGTTGTAAATTTTTTTTTTCTGAAACGCAATGAGTGTTTTCTGCCAACAGAAATCCAATGAAGATTGGAAAAATAATTATGGAGTCATTTCTTGTTGAATACAAAGAAAGTTTTCCTGGTCGTCTTTTTTTATATTATTTTTTACCCGAATTTATGCAAAACAGATGTTACACATTAATTTCGTTTAGAAAACGCTCCATTTTAATATGAATCTTAATAGAAAATTTTTTATTATATTTCTAAACTTAACAGAATGCAAAAATATCATATAAAAGGGGGTTTTTGTTTAAAATATTTTGTTTTTAAATTTTATAAGCAATCTAGATTGTTTTTCAAGAAAATGTTATGGAACGTTTACTATTTTTAGAATCCCGTTTTTTACAAAGATCTAATATTTCACGAAAAGAAAAAAAATTCAGGCAGAAACATCAAACAAATTTTGTATAAAAATCGATGCATTCTGGGTAAGGGCAAAAAATTATATTTTAGAATGATTCTTCCGTTTCAAAGGCTGTTTTCGTTTTACGCAAAATAAATACGAATCGCCATGGTTAAAAGAGTGACTCGTTATCTAAAACAGTTTTACGTTTTGACAAACACGGGCTTTTGTATATTTGTATTTAGTAAAAAACATAAAAAAAACTTTTGCAAAACTCATCACGTGCTGGAACGGAATACGAGCATTGACGAAAAAGTTTTGCCAAGGGAAATGAAAAAGACGAAAAAATGGTACCGTTTTCTAACGCCACCGTCGGGGGGGAGCAAAAACGCCGGCACAGCACCACACCGACGGTGTTTTAATTTATCTCGCGCGCGTTCTTTTGCGCTAGCAATTCCTGGTATGTTTGTGCTACGCGAAAGGGCGCAGACTTCTCATTATCACTTGGAAAACATGTCGACGGCGTAACATAATTTTCATTGCGGAATCATTGTCTCCAGACGTGCGTCTAACACGATAGATTTTCCAGATAAAAATACCTGAAAAACAAAAGATAAAAAAACGTGTGATGCAAATATGTGTTTCTATATGTATGCTTTCTGTTCTAAACATGATAATATATTTGAAAAGTATACGTAAATTTATAAATAATTAATACCTCCCAGAATTTTATTTTAGAATATTTTTTGCTTTGTGATGAAACTATGGATAAATCATGAATAAATATATCATTATATTAAAATACGCATGAATTCAAAAATATCAAATATGTGCGTGGATTATATTTTAAAATAATTTATCGACCTTGTGAAAATATTTGACACCTATACCATAGTGAGTTTTACACATAAATAAACTGTAAGTTAATATATTGAATCATGATATTGAAAATATAAATAAATATGAAAATAAGATTTAGAAATAAGAAACACTCATTTAAATAATATTTTGGAATGTATGTATGTATTTTTTCGTGTATGTGATGAAATTTGATACCTATGAATCGTAGTATGTTTACATACATACAAATAAACTAAATAATAAACAAATATATTATATAAAAACTTGAAATATAATAAATGAATTCAAAAATAAAAAATACGTGCCTGAATAATATTTTGAAATATTTTTTAGTCCGTGTGATGAAATTTGACACGTAAACCATAGTGTGTTTATGTTATTGAATTGTGTTGGACTCAAAAATAGTTAGACTTAGAAAACTTTGAATTTTTGAAAAAGAGAACAAAGACATAATTTTGAATATTCATACATAATATCCCACACGGACAAAAATATATTTTTTGAAATATATTTTACGTATATTTTATATATTTAAAATATATTCGTGTATATTTCACATATACGTGATTTATAAATCATTTATAAAGCGGCAATAAGTTAGATAAATGATATATAAAATAAATATATATTTTATCGAAAAAATATATTTAAT
>JAAMPD010001398.1:0-24907 GCA_025266255.1 Trissolcus basalis | reverse complement strand
GTAAGGCATTAAATTTCATTGCCAAAACTGACAAAGTCTTAAGCTCGCCATAAGCGTGCGTGTAAAGTGACTCAAAAATTCCACATTTCAAAGTGTGATTTCTCAAAAAGTAAGCAGGATTGCCCAGGTTTTTATGACGGAAATCGATAGAGCATAGTTCAAAGATTAATTAACAATGAAAATTTTCAATTTTGCACCATTCACTATATCCCAATAACATCTTTAATTCTGTGGCTGTGAGGAATAACCAGTTAAGTGGCATAGGATTCACATATAGACTTAACTGGTTTTTCCTCAGAGCCACAGAATTATTCTACTTGAGGAATTTTTACGACAATGATTGCGCGTTGATTGGTTATTGTTGAGAGCAAGCTGATGTTGAGTCGCACAGCTCAAATTCTGAAGGACACTTCCCGTCGCTCAGATCAGAGAACTTTAATTTTCAAGAGAAATTTAATGATGATACGAAATGTGTCCGACAAAGTTAATTTCCATTTATATTATTGGAAATACGAATGTACCGTTTTTTACTATAAAAATCTGATGAAATATTCCATAAGAATCTAATATTCCTGATATGAAAAATTTTTTATAAATCGCCGAATTATACTTATAAGTTGACAATATTTTTATCAAATTTCTACCTTTAGGTATACATCCTAGTTGGTTACTTAAATTGATAGAACAAACAAAAGAAAATAATTAACCGTAAAAAACTTTTTTATCTAACAACTTTTTGTTAATCTTTAACATTCAAATAATAACAAAACTTTCAACCTATTGATATTTAATAAAATATGAATGAAATTAATTTACAAAAACAATGTTTATAATTTAAAGTTATAAAATTTGTCAACTTTTTTTTGTAGATTATTATGGGATAGAATTAAAAACGCAGATGACTAGTCATCAAAAAGGCTATCAAGTAATTGGCAACACCGAGGGAACCTACGATGAGGATTATGGCCAGAGTGGCAGATACGGTAGATACTTGTCAGTGAGTTCCAGCCAACATATCTGCGCGACCTGCGGCAGGAAGTACAAATGGTTCGACAGTCTTAGGCGCCATCAACGAGTCGAGTGCGGCAAAAGCAAAATGTTCTCCTGCCACAGATGCAACAAGAAGTTCAGTTACCGGTTCGAGCTGCAGAAACACTGTGCCAAACACCCAAATTGTTCTTAGATGTTATTTTCAAAATTCATTTTATTTCATCACTTTATATTTATATGACTAATTTTTTATATTTATTGAGTTTGAAAAAAAAGTTTGTATAAATTTGTTTCTGCGCGAAAAATCGATTTGATTTTGTAATACATAAAAAATTTGTGTAAAATAAAGCATCAAAGTAAAACATGATTTTGCTTCTTCAGTATAGGTGATTATATAAGAAAAAAAAACCTTTTTTTAATCCTATTACTAATAATTCTATCTTTGATGGTACTTTTGGACTTTTTAACAAACTAAAAAATTAAAACAAAAAATAATGTCTCACATTTAAAAATTTAAAGTTACAAAATATGAATAAAAATTGTATTTTTATTGAATTATAAGAATTTTAGATTTGATTTGATGAGGAAAAAATTTGTATTTTCATTTTAGATCCTCTCGCGTGCGATTACGAACAATACGATATGGTCGAGGATAATGTCATGGTGAATCAGACGAATTGGAACGTCCAGCAGGTTCAGCGTCAGGAGAAATACGTCTGTCACTGTGGCAAAAAGTACAAATGGTTGGACAGTCTTCGACGACACACTCGGGCTGAGTGTGGAAACAAGGAAAAGGCGTTCAACTGTCAGATCTGCGGTCACAAATTTCGTTACCGTTATGAATTGCGCAAACACTTTTTCATGCGCCATGGCAAAATATTCGACAAAGGCAAAATCAAAACAAACAGGTTCAAGCATTGATGCTGAATTGTACGTGACCTTGAGGAATTCTCACCTTTAAAATGTTAAGCTTGTAGGTTTACCATATAAAAATTATATACTCTGAAATAAAATTTTATCTGACACATACGGATGACCATCTTTCTAGAATAAAAAAATGTATATAAACGTTACTTGTATTAATACTTTGTTTGACAAAAAAATCCTTCCCAAAATTGCTTTTATAAACAACAAGAGATCAGACCAGAAAACAATAAATAAAGTAACTTTGCAAAGAGTTCTCAAGGTCAGATGAAGGACGGAAAATTTTGCTGTTTAACATTTTCTAATTGTTTTTGTTTGTTTATGAAATGAATGTTGTAGTTGGTAAATAAATGTTTGTTTTTTGTTTATTTGTTTCAGAAATATCGGACGACCGAAACAGTACAATTCTACCGCCACCATTTTGCTGTCCAAAATGTGGACGACAATATTCGCATAAATGTACGCTGTCCAGGCACATAAGATTAGAATGCGGCGTTTTACCGCAGTTTCAGTGTTACGTCTGTCACAAACGGTTCAAACACTCGCATCATTTGAGAGAACATACGTGGAATGTACATTCCATCGAAACTATATCTACCTAAAAACAAAATTTAACTTTCAATTCAAAAATTCAACATATTCAAAAATTAATAATACAGTTGCAAAGATGAGACAAAAAACATAAATTAAAAAATTATTTTTTCTTTTGAAAATTAACTTCCAAAATTTAACTTCCAGTTCAAAAATTCAAAATATTCAAAAATTAATAATAAAATTGCAAAGATGAGACAAAAAACAAAAGGCAAAAAAAAATGGCAAAAGATTTGACATCTGGTATCGACTAATCAATTTAATTGATTGGTTCATTTATTACATATTAATAAACAAAATAAGAGGTTGTAAGAACAAACTTTTTTTTTTCATACTTTGAATATTTCCTATTTTGGATGTTATGTATGTTAAAAAAAGTCTTAATGAAAGTGAGATAGCATTGTTTGTAGTTATATTGTGAATAAAAAAACGATATTTATAAATCATTTTTCATAATAAAAAGAGTTGTTGTTATTATTTATTTTCATTTATCTTGTGGGTTTTGTAATTCAAACTGTAATTTTTTGTAATTAATTTTTAAAAACTAACAAATAAAAATTTTAATTGCTCAAAAAGTTAAATTCAGAGAAAAAATTTTCAATTTTGCACTTGCATTGCACATAAAAAATAATTTTTTGTAACAAAAATAATGTAATGCAACATTTAAATTTTGGCGCCATTTCCGGCACTTTTTATTGGCAGAGCGCTCACGTTCAAATATGACAATATGCGTGATCTAAGTCTGTGCAATGTTGGATCACACGTAAATTTTGACAAAAACTGTGCATCATCCAAAAGAAGTCCCAAGTGACAATTCGATAAACTTGTTCTTAAAGTTACAACAAAGTTAAACGTGAAAAAACCACGCGATGAGAACGTGATCCAACTAGTTGTCAATGGTAAACGAATTTTGTAGAGGTTAGACGTGCACCAGCTCCAAGATGAATTGGAGGACTGTTTTTAACTTTACCAGCAGATGCGCCAGGAACTTTCACACGACTTCCAAACACTTTGCCGAAGAATCCAAGCGGGGATACCAATTTAAATCTAAGACAACCCTCAATTATTTAACCGCCGTTGGAATCGCCGCTGTCGGCGCTTCCTATGCTGCTGTACCACTTTACAGAATTTTCTGTCAGGTATTTTTGCCATCTACTTTAGTTTCTTAATCAAATTTTCAACCATTCCAAAAAAAAAAAAAAAAAAAAACAATTGATTGACAATTACAACCATGTTCTCCACTTGATCATTAAAAAAAATAAAAATCGAACAATAACAAAGTGTTAAACAAATAATTGGCAAATAAAAAAAACAACAGATTTCGAGTTCAACATATTTTAAATTTATTATCACTCTAATCTGATAACAAACGAAAACAATGAACTAGTAAAATGATTTGTTGTAACAATAAGTGTGTATGATTTCAGGCAACGAGTTACGGTGGCACGACAAAGCATGACCTTGACGGCAAAATTGAAAACATAAAGCCAGTGACGGACAGGAAGATAAGGGTGCATTTCAACGCGGACAAGTCGTCAGCCCTCGCTTGGAACTTCCAGCCCCAGCAGATGAACGTGACGGTGGTCCCTGGAGAAACTGCCCTCATTTTTTACACAGCCCAAAATCCCACCGACAAGCCCATCATCGGTGTCTCGTCGTACAATGTCATACCGTTCGAGGCTGGACAATATTTCAATAAGATCCAGTGTTTCTGTTTCGAGGAGCAGATGTTGAACCCTCACGAAGAGGTATGTAATTAACAGTATGTTTATTTAATCATAGAGGAAGATGCCCATCAGCGAAACATTTTACTGAAGACTGCAAAACAATAATTTTGACGATTTTTTCAAGTAGCATTTTAATAATGAATGATTTTTGTTGGGCATTTTTTATAAGGCACCCTCCTCTATCCTCTACATTTCAAACAATTTTAATAGAAACAAAACAATTTTTCAGGTGGACATGCCAGTGTTCTTTTACATCGACCCCGATATCGTAGACGATCCTTACATGGAGGATGTGAACGACTTGGTTCTATCGTACACGTTTTTCGAAGCTCACGAGGGAATGCAGATCCCTGTGCCTAGTTATGTTAAAAAGCTTACAGAGAAGAAAACATAATTGTACAGTGTAAAGATATAATAAACGTTAGTTATTTTTATAACGTGACTTGTAAATTCGCGATTTGCTATTCACTGTTTACGGAACCAACTAGTCTAAAATAGCAGTGACTGGGATTAACATTTTTAAGGGTGTTTTTAAATCTGCAAAGAACGTTTTTTAAAATCTAAAGAGTGCGTTGACAGGGTAAGCGCGACGAATGCCAGTAACTTTCTCGCGGTCGATGTACAGGGAGTCCAACTTCAAAGCGAGGTCGTGCTCCAGTGCACTTTTGGTACGCAGCAGTTTTTGGTGCTGGTTCTCAATCTCCTTCAGCGACTTGTGCATCTTCTCCACCTGTTGATTTATCTCATCGATTTCTCTCTGCAAACTAAAAAAGGAACAATTTTATGATTGATTTCAATTAATTAAATCAAATTAATTGTCACAAGTTAATAGATGATTTGTTACCTTGCTAACTATGTGTGTAATAATTTTCGAACAACTTAATTTTCGTTCATTGAAAATTTACAGAAAGTGTGATCTCGTAAAAATAAAAGTCAGTGTTTAACATTTGAAACGATTCAAGAATCCATTTTCGCCAATTTCTAAAAACAAACAACTTTTCTAATTTCAAATTTGCGTTTCTTACCTAACATGGGCATGGTCTCTACAAAGTTCAAGGTCGGGCCGGTGCATCCTAGCCTCGAGTCTAGTCAGAGCGACCTTTAAATGATAACTTTTATCCGCGATTGCCTTACGCATCAGTTCCATATTTTTCTCAACGTCAAATATTTCTTGTTGTAGCTGAAAATTTACAATGTAATTGAAAGTTCAGTAGACGTAATTTATAATTTGTTCAAACAACATTATTTGGAAGGACTGAAATTTTCTTTTGAAAACCTTATGTAGGTGTTGGTGAAGACTGTTCTTTGCTTCCAGCATCTCTGAGATTCTACACGAGAGAGCATTATTGGTGGTGCTCCAGGCGTCCCAAATGTCTTGGGCCGTTCGATTCAGCAGAGACTCTGCTTCGCTTCGCAACTGACGCGACAATGCTCGTTCTGTTTGAGATGCCTGGATAATCCTGTTAGCAGCCATAGCCCAAGTTTCTTGCTCGGAAGTACTAAAACAGAAAGACAATTCAAATTTAAAAAAAAAAAAATCAACTTTGAAATTAAATAAAACTAACAAATTAAATAAAAAAAGTTGAAATTTAGTGTCTTATTTGAATCTTGCCATGGATCGAATTTTTCAATTCCCGAATAGTACTGAAGTCCTTCGCTATGATTGTTGAGTTGATGACAGTGACTGTCAATACCTAAAGAATTCTCCTTCTTTCTCAAATCTATCTCCAGTTGGTTTTGTGAATTTCGACAGTTTCGCAACTACAAAATTAGATGTTCATTTTATTTATAATTTTGTTTGATTTCCGAGTAATAATATGTCAGTTTAAAAAAGACATTACCTGGTCCTTGCACTTATCCAAACAAGCTTCCAGTCTCCTCTGACAGGACTTCAAATTACTGACCTCGTACAACAAACATTTCTCAGTTTCATCGTGAACAAGTTCCGTTCCTAAATAAAATCGAATTTACATGCATTTCAATCCTAATATTTTTATCTTTTTATTTGAATTTGTTTAAGAGTATTGTCTTTTTTCAATTTTTAACACATAGGGTCAACCGGGGTAATTGTGATTTCGGGGTAATTTGTGATACACTAATTATTATTAACAAAATACTAAAAATGTTTAATATCAAAAGAGAATATTGTTCTCCCATGTGTTGCACACAATGCGGATAGAGTTTGAAGTGAAATTATAAATAAATTGTTATCATTTTTCTAATTTGTATCCGACATGACACAAATCTTTGGTTCTTAAAGTTTCGAGCGTTCAATTCAAAGTTAGATTTTTATGACAAATTTATATATTTTTATAACTTCAGTGACTCATTTTACTTAGTTATAATCCGTTAAACTTGATCCACAATTCTGAAATTATTTGCGAATTGATATTTTATTTAACAAATAAAATCACAATTACCCCATATCATTTGTAGAGATTGGGGTAATTGTGACGCTATGGTATTTGTAATGGGCTATACTTATGATGAATATACCGTATATCAGTTTATATGTTACAAGATATGGTAGTTGTGATACGTTTTCACACAAAAATGAATAAATTTAACATTGCATAGCTTTCGCGAATAATATTGTAAAATTTTCAATACATTATGATATTTTCCATAATTTGTTATTGAAAAAACTTATACGCATGTTTATGATATTATTTAGATAGAGGAATGTTGTATTTCCTAAAATAAACCAGAAAAAATATTGACAAAAACAATTATTTATTAAATCACAATTACCCTGTATGCTGTCACACATTACCCTGACTATGGGGTAATGTGTGACGGAAAACAAGATACAAAAAGATGCACTTTTATCGATAAGAACAATAAAAAAATATTTGTTATACCTACGGAATGTATAAATAAGATCTTGAACAATATAAATACGATGTTAAAACAATTAAATCATCATTATTCTTTGAATGAAATAACGTCGAAATTCAACTTTTCTGTCACATTTACCCCGGTTGACCCTATATGTTTTATGTATGGATAAATTATGATGATCCCTTTCACTAGGAAACATTATGTAAACAATTAAACATATAAACTATTTATATGTTTTAATATTTTGCATAGATGAATTATATACAAAATATGAAATATACATGCAAAATATTGGCAATTTTCAGAAAATTTCAATATATTTTGTTCGTAATTGACAATGTATTGTAAGAATATGACTATAAGCATGAAAAATTTATGGTTAATGTGCAATCAATAATAGTCCCTAATTTGGTCATTATTTGTCTATAATATATGTCTACGTATTAGTTAATCTATATATTGATAATCTATACATATTTCTGGAATAATATAATATCAATATCTGTTTTATATAAAAAAACAACACATTTTCTTTCTCAAGGAATTCATTTTTGGATTTCCAATTCCAAATTTGTTCAGATTCCTTTTTTTTCAAATTGACGACTGTATTTTTGGGTTTGTGTGGTATCAGTCACGAACGGTCCTCGAGTGTCTTTATAAGTTATCCAAGTGGCCGCAGTTAGTCGGAGTCGAACAACTTTAATTAAACATCTCTTAAATTGAAACGAAGGGGAATAATCCCTCTTTGATTGTCTTTGGTCTCTTTCAATGTTTTAATAAAATTGAATAACGCTTGATAAAAAAATGTCAATTAAATCACTCAAATTTGAAATCTAATTCATGAGAAATAATCAGAAATAATTGCTGATAACAAAAAAAGGTGAACCGTGTGGAGCAATCGAATACCAAAGAAAGAAAATGTGGGCGACCATTCCAAATTGCTTATAAATGTCTCAATTTAGGCGTTTTATTTACAGATACATTTGATTGCAAGCTTTCTAGATAGAGATCCTTTGACCTTTGTATCTTGCCGAGAGGTCTGAAGATCCAAGGCCAGGACCCCTGCAAAAGTGCCATTACGCCCCTTTCAGAGAGCGCCTCGGAAAATGTATGTTTATGGCCGTGCATATTAAATGCAAACACTTGTTCCCCACATTTTCTTCCTCTGGGAGTTTTATCGGCGATCAGATTAATATTATACCCGTGCCTGAAAAAGTACCTGTGAATGAGGCACAATGAAAATGAGTAGTACAACTGTTGATTAAGTCAGTCATATTGATGTCAGTCCAATTTTCAAGATAATAATAATAATAATACTGAATTTCGATTGGGATTTGAATTTTAATAAGACTTTTAATTTTGGCATGAAATCATATGATTGAAATCAAAATGATTAATTTGAAAAAGAAATTGAGGAGTGTAGGTTTTGATAAGGTCAACCGAGGTGATTTATGAAATTTGATCAAACGGCTTTATAATTTGAGTAATTATAATAAGTTATGGTAAGTGTTGAAATTAGGGTATGAGATGTGAGATGGCGAAAATGTGTGCAAGACACCGCGGCTGGGAAACGTCAATAAAAAAGTTGTGTAAGTATGCAATAGGAGGAGCGCAAACATGAGAGGAGGCAAAAGACGACATTTTCTGAAATCGCGCACGGTGACAAGTGCGAGTACGAGCGTCGAGCACATTACGCGATGATCGTGCACAGAAAGCCCAGATCAATTACATAATGGTGCGGCTGAAACTGCGTCTCTCTCTCGATCTCTGCGGACTCCTCGGCCTTGCTCTATCGCTCTCCGCGCCCTGCAACCCCTTTTGCAAAGTGACTATAGAACAAAGGGTTGAGCCTCTTCTCTGCGGGCGCAGTAATTATTATGCTCTTTGACGATCTCTCTGTCTGTCAACGGTGACGCCAGAGGAATCGATACTCCTAAAGCTTTAATCGTCACTCGTATCGTTATGTCACATATGCATATCAGACGAATATTAATATGCAATAAGATTCAAATGCGTATATCCTTCTGACAATATTTTTTTTCCTATACAAAACGCACGTCAATTTTCTACTCCACTATATAATAATAATGCACCTTATTTTCCGCCAAAATAACATTCCATCGTTTTGACCCCGCGGAGTCCAATTTGGACCATTTTCGATTACGTTGAGGTCGTCAACGGAAAAGCATTTACTTCCATAAATAATGAATGCCATCTATAAGTTGGAGAAAATTCTTGGTGCAAAAATTTGGAGCCATATCTAACTTAGTCAATTTCAATGCGAGTTTTTTGCCAACCATCAAAGAACAAGCTTTTTAATCATCACTGTTTTTATAATCTGATCTCATAGAATTTATGACTTGATTGACTTGTTTTGAACAAAAATTATATTAAAAAACGATTGAATTTTGTTTAAACTAATGTTTCATAATTGATTTTATAGGTCCCAGGATTGATCTGAAAAAATAATTTGACCAATTTGAAAAGCAAATTGTATTTAAATTAGAAAACTCAAATGTGAGAAAATGTGTTTTTGTCGCCTAAATGTTGATGTTGAATGTGCATTCGGGAAATGGTATTAAAAATGGATAGCCTGTAAAGTAATGTGGTTTGAATCTGAAGTCTGAACCCACAGGAATAACAATAGACTGTCAGATAATGAATCCCCACTGTCGTTGTGTGCTATCCCATGTCCTGAATTCCGCCCTTAGGCTCGAGATTGCTGATGCATTCCCTTCGCCGCGTTCCCTCTATCTTCTTTAATCCTATGAAATCTTTGAGTAAACACATAATGAAAAGAAGGTGAAAATAATTGAACGTCGTAGCACTCTCCGAGCGTATATTAAAGTTTGATTTGCTCTCGAGGGTGTAATTAAAATTTTACCAATCAATTTACATTTTAGGATAAATTCAATTTGTCTGCAATTTGTTTTTGCGAACAGTTTGAAAATATTGTACTCAAATTATTTTGTCGTCTGAATTGAAATTGAGTTCGATTCAACCCCTCGGACTGATTCTACCCGCCGCTGGCTTGTTCTTGTGTCAAACAAGCGTGTAAGCGAGTAGCCGAGGCGTCCACTTATCGTTAATGCCTCTTTTATTGGTCAAGACGACTGAAAGCACCCCAACCGGCTCCCCTACGCTCCAGCATTTTTACTATAAATTCAAATACAGCACAATAGTCTCGAACATGAGTCACAACTTAATTAGGCCCAAGGGTTAAATCACTGATTACGTGTTTCAAATCAAAAATGCGTCCGAATGAAATTTCATTTGTAATCGCTTTTAGATAAGCGCGATAAAGCGGATCGAGCGACGCCGGAAGCTGCAATGCCGAACGTAACGATAGCAGAACGTGAAAAAAAAAATTTTTTTTCATGCGGACTAACTGGAAAATAAAAAAAGGTGAATGGACTCGAAAAAAAAAAAATCGGCAAAAAGCGAACACGCGTTTTTAATCCGGATGAAGCTTAGCGTTGAGCAGATGTCGAACGCAAATGTGCAGCGAATATGAAAGTGCACTTTTCTGCACGGCTCAAGGAAAAAATCATTAGACAAGGATTGAATAGTGACGGATCGCACGGACAAAAATTCTTTTTTCTCACAGAATACGTTTATTACAAAATACTCGGAGTAATTAACGCGGTACATGGACTGGCATTTGATGTATAAATCTCGTGCTCTCGTGGTTCATCAGTTTTCATCTCTCTTTTTAAATAAATGCTTTGATTAAATATCGTATTTGAAAGACACGAGTTTTGTAAACATGCAACGACGTATTTAGAAATAAACATTTTTTCATTATCACGTATACGTATCTGCTATGAAACTATACGAAGAATATAATCATAATTATAATGCTGAAAATAAATTATTCTCAATTACTTAAGAACTATGATCACAACTGAACGATGGATGGGGCGATGCATTTAGGCATTTTCGCTGGCAGGCCGTTTCTTATTCTGAAATATAACATTTTTTAACATTATATAATTGTTATAGAAACTGAAAGTTATTAAAAAATTAAAATAACAATGAAAAATACGTACACTTTGTTTTGTTGATTTTGAATCAACATTAGAAGCTCGTGTTTTGGATCTTTCTTGCTCCAACTCGATACGTAAGGAATCTACAGTTGAAGTCAGCTCGTCCCTTATTTCTTTTAATTTTGTGACCTCTGCGAGCACCACAGCCTTGTCTTTCACTGAAATATCATATCAAAACAATCAATATTTTTCGTTCGTTGGATAAAATAAAAATCTCATCAATGAATCATTGCAACGACTGATTTTATTATCATGTGAATAAATATGTCTGTTTCTTAGATTACTTACTTTCTCCCTGGGAAAGAATAGCATACAACTTTTTGTTTCGATTTTTAACTTCGTCCACTTCTTTTTTCATGAGTTCATTCTCTTTCTTAAGCTCTTTTATAATTTGATCGCGTTTCTCAACTTCAACTTTGAGCTGAGCCGAAGTTATATTATCATCTAACTGATTCAGTCTTGCTTTCAAAGTCTCCTTTTCTTTTCCTTTGCGAATCTCCTGAGTGACTTCCTTGTCTACCCTTTCAAAAAATTCCGCATTCGACTCTAACAAACAAAATATAATTATTTATATAAATGTTACAACTTCTCTTAGCCACTTTGTTTCTCAAAACTTATTCAACATTCCGTACCTTTTTTACTTGCACTGCTGTTGGTCTTGCTTAAATTTGAATTCACGTTGGAATCCAAATTATTAAATTCTTCCAAAGACATTGTAGACCGTTTTGATTTTTTGTTTGATTTTTTATTCTGTTCTTGCTCTTTTTGCTGTTTGGCATTGTTCTGCAATTGAGCTTCGTAACTGAGTTTTGAAAGTAACATAGCATGGTGCAGATCTTGTTCGTAAGATTCTTCCACAGCCTTTAAAAAAAATATCAATATGATAAATTTAATTTTAACAAATTAAAATTTTAAATAATTTTTTTTTTCTTTCAGTTATTTGGAAAAGTGTATTTTACCATAGAATCTTTTTGTTTCCACTGTTCCCACTGCTGTTCTTCGCTGCCATTGCTATTTTTTTTCTTTTGTTTATTCTGTAACAAAACGAATAACAAGTTAAACAACAATTACATAGCATATAAATCAGTCTAAAGTTCAAAACAAAACAAAGTTCATTTTGAAGGAGGACATACCTTGTTTTGTTTTTTCTTTTCGTCTTTCTTGACTGGTTGTTGTTTCGGTTTTTCGGGCATTTTTTCTTCTCATTGGTTTTTCCGTTTGTCGATGGTTTCTTCATTTTTGCTGGCTTGAAGTCGTCATCGTCAATGCTGAGCACAGAAAATCGCGATGGCACGGTGATCGCCATTTTTCACTGTCTCCAAAAATGTGAAAAACAAAGGTTTCTAAACGAGAGAGCTTTTTTGAAAGACGAAGCAAGCCTCTCCATCGACTATGTGCAGGTTCTGTCAGGTTCTTCTGTCTTCCTTTTCATAATGCACCGGCGCGACTGCAGATGACGCGATGCATCGGGCGCGCGCAAAAATTTGAATTTTCGTTCTGAGAAATTTATACTTGTGTATAAAGATAAAAGAGGTACTATATACTAATTGGAATTGCAAAAAATTTGAGTTGTTTTCTTTTAAGATAGTTGTAATTCATTATTTATTATTCTAATCGGGACATGTTATCTTGCAAAATAGCCAGATCTTTTTTACAATTTTCAATAATAAATCTTTACCTTTTCTCGGAACCTTTTTCATATGGCGTGTGTGTTCGATGAAAAACATTAGTTTGAAATAATAAAGGACAAGCAATTTAGTTTACATAAGTGCGTCCTTTATTGTTTCAAAATCATGTTCTTCATCGAACACACCAATACTATCAACCAATTGACCTGCGACAAATTTTCAACTACGCATCAGGAACGCTGAAGTAATTGTTTGCAGATGTAAATATCTGTTTGAGTCTGTCCTTTTGATGCATATATGTTACATTTCATAATAAACCATTTTGAGTACGAATCTACGAATTATCATTTCATGATGTGTACGTCAAAAATACTTTCATATGTTAAAACGAGAGAAAGTTGAATTGTCTTTAAAATTTCTCACAATTGTCAACGATAATGGAATAATTATTGTTGACAAATTGAACCAAAAAATAATGCTTTATTTCAATTGTATTCGACAGTATAAAAACATATTTCAAAAAGATATACAAACATTTCATCAAAAATTTAAGTAAAAAAATTGTTGATTAAATAAAAGATAATAATTTTTTTGTTACAAAAAAGCGTAAACTAAAAGTATTGAAAATAAACAAAGAAAAACTGATTGTATTTTTCATCATTAGGTATTCTCGTATAGGAAACAGTTTACGCTTTTGCAAAGCATATAACATTAATCTCTTTTTCCAATATTAGGTGTTGAAAGTGAAGACTTTTCAAACGAGTAATCGTATTGAAAAACCGTTAGTTTTCAGACGGGCTTGTTAAGGTGTGATATTGAAGTCGTATAGATGCGACAAAGATGGCATTAACGTTGTATCTACAAATATGAGAAAGAAAATACGAGATTGAGTTACATATCACCTTAAGGCGGGATATACAACTCAGCAAAATAGTCAGAACTTGTTGTAATTTTTAAATTATAAGTCTACTAATACAAACGCATTTGTAGGCAAATTTTTGAAAAATTTGACTATTTCTAAGCTGAGATATTGACGAATTTAGAAATTATGCAAATTTATATATAATATAGATATACATATACGAAGCATGCATTTTTACAATATAGTTTCAATCCAAATATCTCGAATTTGAATTTGTCAAACATTTTCATACTTTGCTAAACATATGTTTCTGGCGTTCAAAAATACACATGGCTAGATTTTAAACAAACTTTGACTCTAGAAAAAAAAAAAATTTTAACCTATACAAAATTGCATAAAATAATCTAGAAAGTAGTACGGAATATAATTTGTTAGACAGACATTAATAATATATTATACAGATTTAGTCACAAAATTGTAGAAATGATTACAATGAATTATCATTTGACATAAGCAACAATTTTGAATGTAGTGTATACTGAATGTTGGAGGTTAATAAAAAATCGCGTAAAAAGCGTTGTGCGTAAAAAGAAGGTTATAAAAATATGGTGCGCGGTTGAAAACAATGAGGTCGAATCATGTGACAGGTGATGATATCATAACACAAGAACAAGCGCGCACCGCACACGCACAATCGGACAAGTGAGACGAACGGAAAACAGAAGCGAGCGTGGCACAGTTGGCAGCCGTGCGTCGTGATCTCTAGACCCGAGTGAGCCTGCCGCAGAATAGAGAAAGAAGGAAGCAGCATCTGTCCGCCGACTCGTACATACAGTACGTAGTGATCAAACACAACGTCGGACTCGAGGCCCGGTTGCACGTCGTTCCAGCAAAACATGTATGTAGCCTTACGCGGAGCTGTTTCCGCGACCGCTCGCCAATAAGCGTTTCGCTAAAGCGCGTCAGCCGCCGCGGCGACGTGCGCGTCCACGCTCGGTCGTTTCGTTGCGCGCCGCGACCCGAGCCCACGTAGAGGACGTTCCCTGACCGCTTCGCACCAACTTTCGTCGTTGTCTTTGCCGTTGTTGGCTCGCGCGCCGATCCGACCAACGCGCCCCCTCCCCCTCCCCCGCAATTGAGGCGCGAAAACCCGCACCCGCGGATACGCCAAAACCCGCGAAAATCGTATCCAATTGTTGCACGACCAGCCAAATCTAACCTATATAACAATCAGTCTCTCCTTCTGTAAATAACGACTTTCTCTCCGGCCCTATTGCGCCTCCAAATTCAGTCCCCGACTTGTTTGTTTTTCATCTGATAACTCGCCTCGGCTGTTGACGTTTCGATCCGACTCGGTCCGCCCGCCTAAGGTTTTAGGTTAGTTTACAATTCGGCGCAATGTTTTTGTTTTTGCCACGTTCCAGTCCCTCCTCCGTGTCCAGTGTTTGCGTTTTTAGGTTAAGTCATTGTTTTGGCGCAATTTGAGCTACTATTTTTTGTCCAGTTTTTTGTCCCCCCTCCCGTTCGAGTGGTTCGCTCATGTTTACATTGGTCGGTGCGCGTTATTATTTTTCCAACAAAACATTTTTTTCCTTCCTCATTGGTAATGTGCTTTTTGTTTGGTTCTTTCTTTTAGGTTTGACGAGTGGCTTGACGCTGGAGGATATATCTGTTGAATCTAGGCGGATTTGAACCTAGTCAAGATGTGCGACCAGACGGAGATCGTATACTTGGAGGGCGACGTCGTTTGGGTCAAACTTGGCTCAACCTGGTGGCCCGGCGAAGTCGTCAGCTTTAACAACTGTCCCGAAGCTGTTCAACTTGAAGCACAAAAGAAATCGTTGATAGCTGTTGTTAAGTTTTTCCAAGAAGAAAATTTGTAAGTTTGTTATAAGTACCTATAAATATATTTTTGTTTGCCAGTACAAATTTTAATATCGAGTAATGTGATTTTTATATTTGTTTTAGTGAATACGTAAAAAATTATCACCAAATCTACAAATATAATTGCTTGCAAAAAGATGAGTTCATCAAAAAAGGAATGGGTAAGTTCAAAATCGAGTTCAGTTGCTCAGAGAGATAAAACCATCAGATAATTCAATTTTAACAAATTGAAAGCAACTTTTTTTTTTTTTTTTTTTTATTTCAAAATGAATTTCGGGTTGTTATTGATCTTATTTATAATTTATAAAATGGTCAAAACATATTACTGACAATCATTAAAAAGATGTAGTATTTAAATATGATTATAATTTTATACATCGACACCTTATTAGAAAAAAAAGAAAACTTGCCGTTAGTTGAACATTAAAGAATGCTTTTTTTCGAATAAGGTATTGATATATATAGTATAAAATAAATTATAATATGTATATAAATCAAGTGAAAATCACTAGTCAGAGAAGAAAATTATATTTATAAAAATATATATATATATAATATTGTTAAAAGGGTGCACACTTGTTAATTTGAATAAATAAATGAATAATATTTGTCTACGTCTCAGAAATTTTAAGATTTCAATTTGATGAAATGAAACAATTTGAGGTTTTTTGATAAATTGATCTCATTTTATTGAATTTATGATTTGAAATAATCAATTATTATTTTATAGACAAATATCGAGCAAAGGAAAAAGAGAAATCATCACTGATGAAAAATTTTCCCGGCGACGTAGTGATAGCTGAGAAAATGACGAATGGCAATCCAGATATTTTATTAGACAGACAGTTTCAGCCGGAGGAGAAGCCCGACATCTCGTCTCTGTTTGGCGAACCGAAGAAGCCTATGAAAAAGAAACGAGAGGATGGCAGAAAGAGCATTGGCAGCGGTGACAAATTAAGAAAGATTCACCGATTGAAAAGTTTGAAACCAAAATTTAAGCGCAACGTGGATAATTTGCCGTTTCTACCGTTTAGTCCAGTCAATTCATACTACCCTTGTTACGAATGTGATTTTTTTACCACAAAAGTCAACAATATTGCTTGTCATTTGAGAAGCCATAAAACTGAGAACGGCATAACGACACCGGCCAAGTCAAAATCACCGATCAAGGGAAAACAAAACAGTCTGTCCACACCAAAAAGAAAGTATGTGAAGAAAGATAAATCGTGGACGAAGAAGAGCAAACTTGAGACGAGTAAAGATAGTGGAAAGCGTAAACAGGAGGAAGAGGAAGATGAAGTTTTGAAAAAGTCCAAGATCGATTCGACCTTGAACGACATTATGGCCGACTGGGATGTGTCAAACGATGGAATGGACCAGTCGATGGATGTTTCCGATGCCGAGGCAGAAAAGACGACGGTGGAGGAAAAGAAAGATAAAGAAAAGTCAGAAAATGATTCAGTTCTTGACGAGACTGAAAAGTTACTCAAGGAAACGGAAAAACTCGTCTCACCAACGAAAAGTCTCTCCAAATATAGTCTCAAGTCCCCGACGATGGACGAGAAAAAGGGTGACAAGTATACTCTCAAGGACAAATTGGGCTTTGTTAAAACTGAGGAAAAGCAGTCGGAGGAGGATAAGAAATCTCGACTGGCTTGTTTTGATTTCAGCGAGGAAGATTCCGAGCCGACAATACCGCACGTGAGGAAAATTCCACGAGCCAGCGGCATGCCTCTAAAGAAAGAGATAATCAAAGAGTTTGAAAAAAGTCAGGCGCTTAAAAACGAGAAGGAAAAGAAGGACGTGATGAAGGATTCCGTCCATGATAAGGGTAACTTGGACTTGCGGGCACGAAAGGAGAACGACGCAGACAAAATTGTTAACGAAAAGGAGAGTGACTTATCGTTGCCTAAGAACGACGACATGTCCGTAGACTTTACCGAGACTTCTTCAATTTCGTCGATGGAACTGCTCAAGAAAATTGACTCGTTCATTGATCAGTGTGCCTCTCCAACTAAATCCGACTCTTCGCCATTCAAACGAGACACGTCGCCTCTCAAAAGGGACTCTTCACCTCTCAAAAAAGACTCGCCGATAAAGAAAACTCTGTCCCCGAGTAAAAAAGATTTGTTCGCGGAAGAACTCAAGTCACCAGTCCGAGGAAACGCTTCGCCGACTAAAAAAGAATCGCCCTTTCGAGGAGACAAAAGTCCGTCACCGGCTAAGAAAAAATTGAACTTGGATTACTCTCCGAAGGCCTCTTCGCCCTTTCGTGCGGACAAATCGAGCTCGCCCCTGAAGAGCTCCACTCAGATCGAGGAGAACGTCGAGATCCTGGAAATCGTTGAGTTCGAGGCGGAGGTTGAGAATGTAAATTTTCGAAAGGATACCGAACCGAAGACGCAACCAGTCATGGGGTTTCACGCAGACGATCATAAGAAAGAATCTTTTTTAGGCCAGTCGATAGACCAAGATAAAAAGGACCTAGATAACAGCAGGGACACGTCTTTTCTCGATGATACCATGCTCAGCGAAACGAACGACGTTAAAGAGAAGCCTGCAGACGAACCTGTTAAGAAAAAAGGTCGTGGCAGACCGAGGAAAAATCCTGTTTCTGAACCAACCAATCAAATAGAGACTCCGGTCAAACAGAGTCTCAATCAATCAGAGTCTGATTCTGATAGGTCTCTGTTTTCAGGCAGACGACGTAAACCCAACAGAAGATATGCAAATATGGATTCAGATTCGTACATGAGCAGTCCGGATCGAACCTCGTTCCGGACAGACGACAGCCAGTCGGACACAGAAGAGCAACCAGCCAAGCCCATCGAGGAGAAGAAAGTCACTGGCAGAAGAGGACGTCGACCTAAAAGTTATTACTTGCAACTGGAGGTCGAGCAACGCGAGAAGGAGGCTAAGGAAAAGTTAGAACTTGAGAATAAGAACGAGAATTCTGTCGCGCAAATTAAAACTGATGAGAAGGACAAAGTGGAGGAGGACAAAACACAAAATCACCTGGAGGAGAAAAGCCAGGAGAGTTCCGCCATGGAGATCCTGCCTCCGAAGAAATCGCAGATCAAGAAGTTCGAGCAGGCCCAACTGGACCTCGAGAACAAGATGGAAAACAAACTGGACCGTCAAGAAGGTCAGAATGAAAGTTTGTTCATGGAAGTAGTAGTACAGGAAGAAGTTATCACGACCAAAGAGAACCGCGAGGAGGGCAAAGAGAAGTCTAAAGTTGAGGAGAAGAAGAATGAAGAACAAAAGAGTCCGGGCAAGTCACGACACAAGGTCAATTATGTGCCGACGTATCCCTACAAGCCGAAACGAGAGTTCATCGAGGAAAATGTTGCCAACTCGTTCCAAGAAGCTTTTGTTAAGACCATGCAGATTGACACGAGTGCAGTAAAGACACCAGTTACAGAAGCTCCTCCCCCTGTTGTTCTCAATGAGAAGGAAACGACGCTTGAAGTGGCCTCGAAGGACGCAGACCAGCCGTTGACCCAGACCGTCCAGCCTGTTTCAGAATCAATCATCAATTCAGAAGCGAAACCTGAGAGACTCGAAGAGTCTGTTTCGGTAGCTGGATCTGCCTCGCCGTCAGAAGTTTCAGTGCCAGTAAAGAAGCGAGAGAAGCCGAGGATCATCGAGAACGTGACTTTGAAACAACCGTTGATTCTCAAGTCACACCTATTGGAGAACAAGAGTTTGAAGCACAAAAGTGATTTGGAGTCACCGAGGAAGGTGACACTCGTTGGAGGGAAGGTGCAGAAGGTCAGCGAGGAGATGGCGCAGGGATCCCTGGAAGAGATGGAGCTGGACATCAACAGCATGCCGTTTGTTTATAGCGACGACATCCTCACCCCTGAGAGTATTGAGAAGATGCCCGTGATGATATCGTCGGTGCCGATTCAGACTAGCTCCACGAGTGGGATGCCTTTGAAGAAGAAGAGCGGCGTGCCTGCGATTCTCAAGAGCAAGGCCAAGGGCAAGCCGATGATCACGAGTATAAAGTCAATTGTGCCACCTCTCGAGGTCAAGGGAATCATGCCCAAGACCACGATCGTCATAGACAAGTCGAATAATGCTGTCAAGTACGTGCAGCCTGTCAACAACCAGTCGGTCCGCTACGCCGTACAGCCAAAGCTCACGCATGCGCAGAAGCTGCCGATGCAGTCGGACAAGAGGGACCAACAGAATTGTAAAGTCGTCCAGCATGGGAGCAAGGTTTATATACTGTCTCATGGGGGACAGCCTAAGACTTTTGTCGGTATGAACAAGGTGCAACGGACTGTCTCGAACAGATCGCAAGTGTATACTACGCTCAGCCCACAAGGAACACCGGTCAAGTCCATCGCAGTTAAAAATGAAGCAATGCCAACGACGTCGAAAATGGTGCCGTTGCAGAAATTGGTCCTCCCGGGAAAGTCGTCGATGCTGGGTAATGTGATCCAGAGTGATGTTAAGGCCAGCACAATACTTTCCTCTGGGTCCAATGTTAATCTCACCGGCAAAACAATTATAGGCACCAGACCAAAGACCATTCTCACAACCCAAGCGAGGAGCACTATACTTGGCAAGGTGCAAACATCTAAGGGAACAGTGCTTACACCCATTACTGGACAGGAGGTGATCACTTCGACTGTTACATATCTTATTATATATCATATATTCATTTATCATAATATATTATATAATGTCGCCCCAAAAGAAAAAGAGCCCATCTCAAAATTGGCCCATGTATTTTAAATAGATAATTTTTCAAATAGGCCCTTTTTAAAAAGGGATTAAAGATTAAAATCACGATTAAAATGAATAAATTAAAAAAAAAGTCCTTCATTTCAATCAATTTATTAAACATATGATATATATGATATAATTTATTGTGCAACTTGTACGCAAAACGTCAATTAACGAATGTTAATTTTCGTAGTCTATAATTTATCTTTTGCAAAAAAAGTATGTTTATAAAATCACATATACATAATATAACACAAATAATATAATCTACTAAAACCATACAACATTGAGAACATATATTAATCTGTGAGTTCAACTGAATTTGAACAAAAAAAGTAAAAATACTTTTTCATTTCCAATTCGTTAAAATATTTGTTAAAATAATTATGGAAATTCTTTTGTAATTTATTTTTGAAATCAAAACTAATAAGCGTGTTTTGGATTATAATTATTAATTACTGACTATAAATTACTGAATTATAATTATTTATTTATTCCTTCAAATTGAAATCAATTAAATCAATTATTTGATTTATTTTTGAAAATCATGATTTTTCTCCACCGTGAATTAATTTATATTATCATCTAATATAATAGTGATGATAATTTAATATTTTATAATTTATATTAATTTTTATTATCATTTGTCATGTATTATACATATTACAGTTTTTGTTTTAATTGGAATAGTGGGATAGTGAATAAAATGTTTTGTTTTGTTGTAGGTCAAGGCACTGAGAGCCGGTCAAAAAGTTCAAAGTTCACAACAGATTCCCCTGCTACAGAGAGTGAAAAAGATATCACCAGCAGATCAACTAAGTTTGGCAGCCGGAATGAGCTCAGGAACAACCATAGTTTACAAGAGTCCTGGAAATGCAGTGAAAAAGCCTCTGACCAAACAGATTGTAATGCAGAGTATGAACAGCCAAATGGGACAGCAAAAATTGATGACGAAAATATCTCCAAAGATAGTAGTGACAAAGGGCAAACAGGTTTTGTCAGGGGTGCCTAAAATTGTTTCCAACAAGTCAATTATCAACACTGAGATAAACGAATTGACGCCTGTGATCACCAAAACTGTGACTCCCAAGGAAATTGTTTCGACTCCCAAGTCTGCAACAAAGAGTTCTGGCAAGAGCGTTCAACAGAAAAACTTGTTGAGTGTTGCGTGGTCGTCGGCACTCGGGGACGTTGAAGAACAGACCACTTCCGAGGTCGTGGTCACGACAGAAGAGAAATTGGAGGAACAGGTTGTTGTTGCTGCTGAAGAACCTAAGACTGAAGCTGCCCAGCCGGAGGATAAAGCAGAGGAAATGAAAATGGTTCCCGGTCAGTTTTACGCCGTTCCTTCGGAGAATCCTGATGGAACCGTCATGTACTATATGTATGTTGCTGACGAACATGGAAATCTCACTGCTATTGATAATAATGACGCTGTTGTTTTAGGTAATAAAAGGATATATATATATATTATTTTTTTTTTTATTGTTTAATTTAATTTGTATACAAATTGATTTTATACAAATTAAGTTGATAAACATTTTTGAACTGAATTTTTGTTAACTTTCAGGAGAATCAGGAGCTTTGAATAACTTGGTGATTCAAACACCAGACAACGGTGATGTATCGACCATCCAAACCACTCAGACAGAAAGCAGTAGTCAAAGTTCAGAAGTGGCTCCAACAGGCAACCAGGATATCCTGGCGGCAGCTTTGGCAAACACCGATTTTCAGCAGGATCTAGAAGCACCCACAGTGACCCTTACCTCGACAGATCTGATGAACCAGACGATGATACAGCCAGCCTCCGAGCCGATCTCGTTGACATCGGTTCTTGAAACTTCGCTGACCATAAATCAACCGATCATGACTCCGCTGGAAGTGCCGAGTAATATGCCAGCCCAGTCGGAGACCATGTCCAATGTGCCTTCAGTCACGAAAATACCGCCAACTTCACTCGAACTGCCAATCACCATTACCGATCCCAATATCTCTTATATCGCCGCGGGCGAGTCGCAACTTCTGACAGCCAACTCGATGCCGGAGATTGGCGACATCATTGACTCAAACGTCACTTTAGTTGAGACAAGCCAAACTAAGACCCCCACGACGCAGTACATCGTGATTCCAGATTTGCAGGACAACATTGTCATCGAGCAATCACAAGGCGAGGAAGAAATGGCTGCTGGTAGTTACCAGGTTTCCATCCCTGAAAATGTTACTATTGATGAGCAGGTTTGTGACTAATAAATAAATTGTTTGGTAACACAACAATGAGCCATGTATTCACAATGATTTAATGTATGAAATTATTTTTCTAACAGGTTCAACCAACACCCTCGATGCCGATCATTGACGACGGTTTTACAGAGTCTTTCACCGAAACAGTCGAAACTACAACTGAAGCGAGTTTGCCCGACCTCGAGACACCGAAACTAGACGTTCCTACGAGTAACAAAGTAACAGAAAAAGTCAAGACAACGGTCGAGCAGACCGTTGCAGAAGAAACTCAGAAAGTAAAAACTCAAGATTGTCTAGAGAATGAAAAATCTGCTGATAGCGTAGATGCAGTGGTTGTGGAAGAGACTATAGAATCTTCAGTGCCAGAAGAAGAAGCTGTGAACCAGCAGCCTCTGGTAAATGAGGAGGTCAAACTTTTGGAAACGCAAACTGAAGAACACCAGGCTGTGGAGGAAACTGTTGGTAAAGTTGAAGAAAAAATTGAAGAGCGACAAGAAGAAGTAGAGAAACAAGTAGTGGAGCAGTGTGAGGACGTGCAGATGGAGGAGAATGATGTCGCCGAGGAGTCAAGAGTAGAGCAATTGACGGATCAGGTTCCCTATGAACTGATGGATACGAGCGAGCCACTGGTCGAAGAGTGTCCTGTGGTCGAAGCTTCTGAAAGTACTAGCAAGGATGCAATAGAAGAACGGGCAACTGTCGCTCCGTCTAACGACGAAGAAGTGAAAGAGGTACAACAGATATTAGTATAATTAGTTGAATAAAACAAATCTTTAGATGTTTCCAAATTGTGTACATACGAATGTAATTTTTTTAAGCTTTTATATCACGAGAAAGAAATGTATTTCGGTTACATTATCTATAACTGGTGCACGGAAAAACTTTTTTCTTTGTTTTTTGTTGAGGTATTTTTTGTTAATAAAGTTCAATCTTCGTGCAACTTAACTTTTGAGTTTTATTTTGTTCTTGAGTTTGTAAATACCTAAAAAAAAATTATTGGATTATTTTGTTTTTGCTTATTCGTATTAATCTTGACATGTTTTTTTAATAATAACTATACTTTGAATAAAAATGACCTAAAATAAATATCTATTCGTAACTGATGATTTTTTAACATCTTATAAGAACCTGGTCACTAAAACAAAAATCATCATCGGCTTCTAATAATAATAATAATCATAATCATAATCCGCATCAGAATAATTTTGAATAACACAATGTTTCTTGAATGCAGCAACCGTCGGAGCCAGTTGCAGCAGTGGAACAGCATGACGAAGCGATGGATGTGGACGAGGTGGACAAAGCAGCAGACACTTGTGCTCCAGTCGACGAGCTGTCGACTCACGAGGCGGAATGTTCGTTGTCCGGCGTGGTGGATAGTGCGCCAGTGGTCAACTTTGTAGAGGCCGAAAGTGCAACTAGAGCAGAAGAGCGCGAGCCTGAGATGAACTTTGAAGCTGAAACGAGTCAGGAAGCACCTTCGCAGTCGTACGATCGCGACGAGGTCGAAATCCCAAGCCAGTCGGCGAAATCAGAAAACTCCCGTGAACCGACACAATCTTTCGAGGACACCGACGCAGACGGTCCGACGCAGTCGTTCCATGAAATCCTGGAGAACAGAATAGCCGACGTGGCAGATGCAGTGGACGATCCGAGCTTTCCTACCCAGAGCTACGAGGTGGACAAACCGGAGAACGTAAGTGAGACCTTGGACACAGACCAGGAGTTGAGCCAGGAGGGCAATTTGCCTTCGCAGTCGAACGACGACGGGATTGGCACTTCCTCCTTGACCAATAGCTTGGCCTTCAACGAAGACGAGACCGCGAGCTCTTCGTATGTACCGGAAACACCTGAGACTCAGGAACGAGATCAGGACCAGGAAAGTGCAATCAGTACCTCGTCGTATGAAATCCCGCCTTGTGAGGAACTTAATATTGCCTCCTCGAGTGTCATCCCAGATACCTCGGTGCACTCGGAGCATATGAGCATACACGACAACGGTGTGCCAGAGATACCCACTTCCTCGTACAATCTTAACCCGGACAGCAGTTCTACTCATAGGGATGCAGTGCCTACGTCCAGCTATGAGGACCAGGTATAACAACTCAAACCAAGTAGTTTGTAGTGATAATCAGATTTTTTTGATTTAAATCAATTGCTTTTTAAGTGAATCAGTAATTCAATTAAATAAATAACAAAATTAAAAAAACAATAAAAAACGTCCAAAACTTGCTTATTAGTTTCTAACAACTAAATTATAGTTTCTTTTTTTTTCGTTCCTCTCAGATTAATAAATATTCTCAATTTTATATGATTTTAGTAGATTATCTCGTAAGTGTCATATTATATATGTGATTTCAAAAGAATGCTTAAATTGTACCTTTTACGTATACAAGTAACACAATAAATTGAATCATACATAATTTAATTTTG
>JAAMPD010001397.1:24995-36696 GCA_025266255.1 Trissolcus basalis | reverse complement strand
CGTCTACTAATACTTGTTACCATTTTAGGTTGTAAACTAACAATTTTTAGTTAATTGAATTTTTTCAATCTAATAACTGAAAATCTTCATTTTTGATCTCTGAAAAGATCTTACGATCAAACTCATAAGACTGTAACTATTTGATCGTTTTTTTTATAACAAAAATTTCTCCTAGTTGGCGAGGTGCTTTCGCCTTAGGAAACTTTCGCGAAAGAAGTAAATTGAACTCACACGACACTTGTCATCAGTTGTGATCGAGATGATGGTGCTTTTGTTGTTGCCGTTACTAATGTTGTTGTTATTGTGAACTTTATTATTAATCTCGGACATGTCTGCTCACAATGTGCAAATTAGCCAAACCACTCTAGTGCTTATCACTCTTTCACTTCAGAAGGATTTCAACCCTTTCACTTTGTCCATCGCGTACACATTGATTTCATTCATTGAACAAATTTAGCTCATCATTCACAAAACTTAATTGCCTGGGTTTTCAAACAAACAAACTTTTTCACTTTCGACAATCCATGACGCGATCTCAGGCTTGCGATTCCATATAGAGTCTCGGTATCGGACTAAAGTCAATTTGCCGGCACTCACTTGCCTTAGCCTGTCCCAAGTAGCCTCCCTCCATCTGCAGCCTACAACCTCTCGAAGAGTTTCGTGTACGATTTCCAAACTAATCGCCGTTTCGATTAATATGTGTCGCGAAAAATGACACTTTTCCTAATCATAAAAAAAAGATCTCTCTTTTATTTGCATCCATTTTGCCTGAGCTGTATTTTGCACCAAGATTTCTCTACAATTAAAATCCACACAATTTTCCATATACTTTTCTTTATCGTCGATTCAGACGAAATTGCTGAATGATTTATAAATAAGAAACATTCAACAAGTTGTTGAATGTGAGTTATATACAGATTGATCTTTCTATAAGTTTTTAATTGAAAAAACAGGAACGAGGTCTGACGGCATTTTTTAAACAATTTGCGTTTGAAAAAATATGGTTAGGAAATTTGCATACTTATTGGACTAGTTTAGTGAAAATATTTTGGAGAACCCTTTGGAGCTGTAATGTTTGTCGGAAATTTGACAAAAAGTTAATATACGAAAAAAATAAATAAAGATGAGTATTTTTGTTAACGACCCATTATTTGAACTTAGATAAGAATCTTTTAAATATCCTTTAGAATATAGCCACATAACTTCAAAGTTGGAATGTTGTTTAGCTTGATGTTTCAGAAAACCATAACTTTTGAAACAGGATTTAGAATGCGATAGACATCATAAAAGTAAAGATTTGCAGCGAGGCAACTTGAAGATGAATATATTTTTTTGTAAAAATAGTATTTTAATTTTCTTGCAACAAATTTATTATTATGCAATGATTGTTCCCTCATTGGGAATCAATTGCTCATTCCGTATAGTAACAATGTTTACCTTGAGAAATTCACAAGATTAAAGTGTAACTTATTCCTATTTAAAATTTTTTCCTTCAACTTATTTGAAAAGAACACGTTAATAACAAGACTTAAACTCAATTCCCCCTTCTTAATTGTAATAATCCTCTTTTAAATCTTTAATTCTTCAACAATTTTACATAAAAGGAAATTATATTCAGCTTCACGCACACGAGTTTATTTGTAATTATAATATAAAATTTGTTAACAAAGGCTAATCAATCGACGTTTCGTCACTGATATTTTTCAAAAAATCATCAAAAGAATTGTACACCGTGGGTGTCGCTAAAAATCGATACTAATTGTTTTATTACTTCACATTTCTATGGGATATTTATTGAAACATTGCTTGGAAAATTTTTTATGTCGATGTGCAATAAAACAATATTGTAATTACAGTCCCACTTGAGAAAAACATTTGATAGAAATCATATGTTTCTGTTCGTTTGATTGCAAGTCCAATGACAATAAAAATATGAATGGTCTTCATTTGATGACATCTTGAGTTGACTAACGGTCTGCCCTACAAACATTAAATCCATTTGCATCGTTGCAGTACTCCTGAGCAGCATTTTAAACAATGTAGTTATGCTACTCATTAATTTACAGTTACTTTTCAATGAGATTTTTTTCAACAATTTTTTTCATTCCATGCCAATAATGTTACTTGAAAGACATTCAGACGTTGTTTTTGCAATTTCTATAAAAAATCAATATTCAAAAGTATATCATTGCTTATTTAAAAAAGTTGTTTAAAAGTTGATACACGTTTAAAAAACGATAATTAATTTGGATTCTAAAGAATACAATTGATCTTTGAGAGACAATAAAACTGGTCCGTTTGCTTTTGTCATTATATGAATTTGATTCGGCTAGTTGATCAGCGAGATAATTCAGCCACCCATTCTGTCGAATCATTGTTCGCAACTCGCACCAATTATTAGACCGGCGCAAACAGTTCAGTCGCGAAAGTGCGTTATAAACTTTAATTATTCAGATTTTTATAAGCTGATTTCACGCCAAACGATCCTGCAAGAATCCTAATGAGGCAGACGGTCACATTTCAAAACTTTGAATCCTCGCCGGAAGTGACGACATTCAATCAGCAGCACTCCTGCAGAGTTGCGCATGCGTTTGCAACCCACGTCTCCGGTTCTTTTGCTATTGTATTTTTTTTTTTTTTTTGGTTTTCTTTTATTTGCAATTTTAATTTTCATAGATTTTGAAACAAGAAGACAGTGATTTTTCACTCCAGCGATGATTCATTTTTTCCGTTATTTGCAACACCAAGTTGCAAAATGAAAATCTGCAAATTTTGAAACATTTTTGATTAGGGTGAATGAGGTAAAATAATAAAGGACGTTGAAAATAAGAAATGATTAGTTTGAAATATTCTGAGATTGAACAGGTTTGACCAATAATTGGGAGTAATTAAAGTTAGAAAAGATGAACGGTGGTGTATGGGCAGTTCGTATTGAGCGCGTATGCGGGTGGATTCGCAGAATGATGTGCCTCGCAGTCAACAGATGGCAAGGTCAATTTTCAGGTCATCTCACAAGTGCATGAAACTCATAGCTACTAGTATATAAAGACTGGGATGACCTATACTATCGGGTAGTCCGACGCTTCTCAGGAAACTAAGTCAAATACTACTTGTCCAGGTAACTATCGAGATTTTAAAGATCGACGATCATGCAATGCCAGTCACTTTACATTATTTAGTGGATTCAAATCCGCAAATCAAGGAGCCAATTAATTCTACTGCAGAAGCGACTTCGACTACTTTACTTTTGCTTGCCAAAACTGTAATTACATTTTTTTATTCTCTTTCAGATTGTAAACTTTAAAAATGGTCCACGATGTTGGACTGTTATCGCTTTTGCAAAAGATCAACTTTTTAAAAGTTACAAAGAAGTCGGATAAAAGTTTGCACTGTTGGAATTAATATCAGACATATAAATAATGATAAGCAAAAAACAATCTGTGAAATATTATTTGTTTCCTCAACTTTCATGAAATGTGACTTGACTGGATGCACACTCCCCGAGTACACATCTGAGGAGAAAGTTGCAATCTTGATCTATCTTTGCGATAGCTCTCGTATAGACTGGTCAAATATGATAGCCAACTTTCTGGCACTTGATTATTTTAATTTTTATTTCGTAGAATTAAACATCCACCTTCTCTTTATTTTTTAACCCTTGTACTTATTTTTCAAAATGATTACCAGAATTTTCGAGCAAACATAAAAGCCAGGGCAAGTGTCGCTAGTATTCATTAAGACAATTGCGTAAACGATGAATTTATTCATGGCTCCTGTGGCAATGAAACGCGACTGTATTTCGTTTAAAGCGATGGAAATAGTCCGAACTTATTGACCCCGAATTCGAGGGTTATGAATTATTTATCCATTCAAATTTCAGGTATAATTTTTTAATCATCATCGAATTGTCTTGATGCAACTTTTCGTACTGTTCCCACAGCGTTTTTCAACTTGACATTTGTTTTTATTCAGTTTCTTAACTTTTGAACATTTGATAATGCTGAGTTAAAGTTCAGAGGTTTTACAAGACCAAAATAATTTAGAGCACTCATTTTTATTGATCTACAAAAGTTTTTCCCTTCATTATTCGAAAAAGCATACATGCGACATAATCTTGCATGAAACTTGGGGTCAGGGTTTTGTCAACACTTTCCTCTTGCGTTATGCAATTAGTGGTACAAGTTGCTTGCCATGAAAAGGGACTTGCAATTAACACTTGCATACTGTATATGCATAGTTCATTATCCATCCAAGACAATGATGCAATTTTTCAAGAAACATTTCATTTCCCTTGCAAAATTCAGACACCCAAAAAGTTGAAAAAAAAAGTTCAAAGTACATTTCAAAAAGTTTAAAAATAGTTTTTTTAAGTGCAAAGACTTTTATATTCCAACAGTAAAAAAATAACGCGTTGAAACAAAAACAATTCATCAGTGAGCACTGCGAATGAAAAAACCTCGAAAGCAATTTAAATTACACTATCATGTTTTTTATCAACAAAAGCGTCACGCAATGTCACTAAATATCAACAATATAACAAAACTAATTTTAAAATTCATCTGATTCATTTGTTATGTAGCAAGGATGTCATAAGATGGTTGGGAAGAGGTGCCTTTTTTTAGAATGCCGTTTATATTTTATTACAGAAATCATTATTTTTTTTTTAATTTTGCAATGAATAAAAAACATTGCAGTAGGAAAAAAGATGTATTTGTTCACAGAATTCACGCGAGCGCAGAAGAGATGCATTCCTAGTTAATTCCAATGTTCGACTGACCTACTAACCGCATGAACGGAAGAAAAGTCTAACATGTAATCAACTTATAGGGCGCACACAGACACGTTCAGAGATAATAATTTATCATTTATTTCGTGACATATTAAAAAACTGCTTTACCGCAATATATCAATTAGAATAAATGATTGAATTTTTTAAAATTATACCTTTGTCATCAATAAATAATTGGATGCAATGATAATTAAAACAGGCTTGCATTTTGATTTTTGAAAAGTGCACTTACATTTTGATACTGATCGACGTCTGTCAAAAATTGTCCATTAGATAAACTGGATGCATCTACGTGACTGCATGCCGAGAAAGCATCAGGGTCACCTGTTCTATCGTTTAGGATAGTTGAACGACCCAAGTCTTAGAGTGTAGTTTTATAATGGGATAATAAGATTTCACGATCATTTTCTATGCGGTGAAATTCCGCGCGAAAATTGGGTCGTCTATCATCAGGTGTACATTTTCTTAAAATATTCATCCGCAGCATTGATGTCCCGACATTAAAGTCTCTCTGCATATTCCGTGGTCAAAAACTAATGATTAGCATCGCTCACTTTTAACTCTCTGAGAATCTTTTCATAAAACGTTCCTCGAAATGTGCACTGTTGTCCGAGGCAAACAGCCTCTCACTTTTTTGTATTAAGCAATAGCCTCTGGACCGCACAAAATGAAACCGAAAACACGTAGTTTTTTTCGCTGAAACCGAGCAGTACCACATTTGGAGCTCTTACATTGTTGAACATGAACTTATGAAGTTGATAATGAACAAATCAAAAAATTGCAATTAAAATTTGTCAAATTATATTTAATGATTAATTCAAATTTTAATTGAGATCAATATCTGGGTCTGGAAATTTTAGAACTGAAAGTGATTACACCTTTTCCATCAGAAAATATTATGTTGGTTTTTTTTTCTGTTCTAGATATATGTAGAAAAGTGTAAAAAGATAATGAGAATAATTAAGATTATTGTGATTGAAATTAATAACATGTGATTAATCCTACAAAAAGTGTACAAGTTGTCGAATATTGCAATCGAGTGTTTGTTTTGATCAATTTCTTATAAGTTAGTTTCATCATCGAAAGACTATGGCACAATCCAAAAATTTTTTTTCAAGGACGTAACGTGATTTGACGGACTTTGAAACGACCCGAGTATGCATCAAAGAAAAATGATCCACGTGTGTAGTTTTTTTGTCAAGATTTGATTTTTTATTCAAATCTACTGACGACAAAAAATTTGATCGACCTGATGTTAATTACATTACTAGAATGTTTTTATGTTTGATCAAAATTGCCACATGGGCCCTGAACACCGAACATTCTGACATATTTTTATTGGCCAATAAAAGATACTCGAGTGGATAAAATTTGCATACTCCAACCTTCAATCAAAAACCGTTCGCAGAGGAAGAAGATAAAACAAGTCATTTTTTTGGACAATGTATTTCTCAGTTCAGTAATTGTTTGTAATGCAAATGCAAAATATATGCCAAAAATATCAAACTTTCAACTTAAACTAATTGTTTTAGCAACAAGTTCCAAGTGTTGCGCCTCTTTAAATGGTTTTCTTCTTAATGAAACGTAACTGCTTAAAATTTCACATCATTCAGGTACGTTTCTTGTAGATTGTTGTAGATTATAAGATCATGGCCAAATCTGAAAGAAATAAAATTCCATTTAATCATTTGGTCAGACGAAATCAAAGACAAGATCAAACTTTTCCATAGACTCCTCACTCTTTCATTCCTTTTGCGATCTCGTTTGTCTTCTCTGACGGACAGACCACAGTGATCCTGCTCATCTCAGGGTCGTATAACGGTGCGAGATATTTTTGAGCGACCCTGTCCATGTCCTGGATGGTAACTGCGTTAGCTCGCGTTACTAATTGTCGATTATAATCGTATGACACATTCTGGAAGTGAGAAAGCAACGCCTGTTCTACGAGATCTCGTACACTTTGTTCCCTCGAAATGACATTGTAAATGAAGGATGATTTGCCTGACTCGAACAGTAACGTGTCCCATTTCTTTTCTTTAAGTATTGTTTCCTGATGAGAATAGAATGAAGTGTAATTATTTATGTATTAGATCAAAGGTTATACATTAAATTATTATTGTTTCTCACAATGATGATTTTAGCTTGGCGGTACGCTTCAACGAGCAACGTTGCGTACGAAAATGAAAGGTAAAGACGACCCTCGTGAACGTTGAGCGTAAGGGAATAGTTGTAAGACAGTCCTTGGCCACGGATTTGTTTCCACATTGGACCCTGTTACATTTATTTTTTAGTTTATTTTTTCATTCTTGTTTTCGGAATATTATAAAATCAAATTAGCTATGCATTGTATCTTCCAACCTCCATTTGTTTTAAATACTGCAGACAAACAAATAGTGGAGCCAAATCTGGATGATCGTAATCAGAGATGCATGGAACTGATTGTTGCAAATAAAAAGATTCGGTCGATCCTACACCTGTGATACATCCTTTGATAGGAATATCTAAAGGTTCTTTAAGCAGTTTGTAATCCGGAGTTATATTTATTCTGAAATGATAAATTAGTTAGAAACAGCAAGATTATTTGAAACAGTAAGAATGATAATAAGTTACCTTTTTTTAGGAGAACTGTTCTTCGTGAGATCAAAATGTTTCTCCCAAGGTGCATAAAGATTTGACGAATGCATCGACAGTCTATCTATATTGGTTGCTATGTAAATCGCAAGGTTTTCGGAAGAAGTGAGCGTTGTTCTTACAGATTCAAGATCTGCAATAACCTTCTTTTGACCCTCGCTTGTCGACAACTTTTCTAATAACTTTGTTAGGAATTTATGTTGTCTCAACATGTTAACCGCATAGTGGTTACTTTCTGCCAAACATAAAGTATGTCAATGTTTTTACCTTCAATCTTGACAAAATTTTTGGAAGACAAATATTTTTACATTTTATGAAACTTTGGTAATTTTCATATAATCTTCTTATAAGATATATTGTAATAACATTTGAAAACTTTTCTGAGATACGAAAAAACATACCATCGTTGTAAATCAATCCTTTCATAAGATCTTTACAAACCACGTCTTCCTTTCGTTTCATCTTGGCAACATCGTTTATCATTTTTGATGCAATGCAATTAAGTCTGTCAGCTTTGAACTCTGTGCTGAATAAAATTTCCTTTAGCCATTGCACAGCTTTATCGTACTTTCCAAACTCAGCCTAAAATTTATTATTAAAAAATAATGAATAAAAAATTAAAATAATGAGGAGACTAAAACATTTTAATGTGTCACCTGAAGTAAAAAGTTGGCAGTATAGTTAAAAGAACCGCAGTTGAATTTTGATAAACTCATATGACCTAATCTCGTCGCAGCTGCAACCGTGTCAGCTTCTAATGAAGAAACTACGTCTTCATATGGTATGAGTTCTCCGTTTCTTTTGATCGGACTCTCCAATAGGTATTCAAGTAAAAGGGGAAGATAATACCTGTAGTTGCAAGGTAGGTCTGAAGTGTCCATCACAGCCACTAACTGAAAAGATAACAATCAATTTAGTTGCTTTAAGGATCAAGCCTACTTAGACTTAACTTGTTTTAATTTACTCACATAAACAAAGTTTGTATTGACTTGATCCAGAAAAGTATAATATGGCAGTTTGTTGACATCGAATTTTGGATGCTGTTCAGAAGTTTCAGATGAAAAACTTTTAATGTTGTGATAGCTGATCGAGTCTATACTAGGAATTGGTACAGAAGATAAACATTCTGGAGGTATTGGTCGCTGCAAAAAAATTAAATTAATTCTTAATTATGTTCTCATTTGTCATCTTAAATTGGGAGATACGACAATGTCTCTGGTCAACTACAAAAACAAAAAACATTTAATTTAATATACCTCGTTCTCCTTAATTGCCTCTTCAAGTTCTTTTCGTTTCTGTTCCAGTCCCTTTTCTCCGAGAGTTTCAATCTGTTTTCTAACGCGTTCTTCTTCTTGTTCTGCGACCTCTTTTTTTCTATCGATACTGGGCACTCCTCTGGCAGTCACCATAGGATTATCAACCAGATACTTTTGTAGAAGATTGGTCCAGTAAGTGGCTGGCTCGTTGAGCAGTTTTTTCAGAATATCTATTTCATTCAGTCGATTATTCAACTGTAAAAATACGTTTCAACAATTATTAAGTAGTAGGAAGAAATGTAGTTTCTATTTTGGTTGTGATACTTATGAAAACTGCATCGTGTACTAACGTCTTCTTTAGTGTTCCCATAAAGCACATGTGCAATTATCATATAAGCCACGGTATCATTAGGCACAGTTTCAAGGTGGCTTAAAATTTCCAGGATATATCTGTTGATAACAGAGTGCATTCGTTTCATATCGATGCCATCAGGTTTCGAAGCAATCGACTGCAGCAGATTGATCATTCGTGGTTTAATCTGACTGAGTTTCGCGATAGGAACATTATTAAATGCCAACATCAATAATGAAACGGAATTCTCGCTGATTCTCAATTGCACGCTGCTTGCCAGAGGGACTTCTATCTCAGTAAATTCCTGTCTTAAAGGACTCACTGCCGTTTTTGTGAGATATGTTAACAAAATTGAGCAGCCTTTGAAATCGTAGTAATTGTCCACTACGGAGGGACCTTGCCAGGCGACGAAAACCAAGCCAAAGTCTTCTTCGTCACTAGGATATTTCACACTAATATCTACGCTTTCTGTAAGAGGGGGCACTGGATCCTGCCAGGGTCTTTGGAAGGGACCCCTATTGCCCTAGAAAGTTAATCTCTGTAATCAAATGTAATCTTTTTTAATTGTAAACGAGGAAAAATTTTTACATACTCGTGAAACGATCTTATCTTCGATCGGTTTAAGTGATTTGAAAACATCAGCGTGGTTTACATGCCCCGTTATGATGATGAACAAATTTTCCGGACGATAAAATTGTTTATGATATTCCTTGACTTTGGCATTAGTCGTTGACTCTCGGAAATTTTTCAGTGCTCCTGTAGATTAATATTGTATTCAAAATCTATTTCTAAAACAGCTCTAAATCTATTTTCAAATTTTTTTACCTCCTGTTATCGATTTGTAACCACATTTTCCGGGATAAACTTTTCTACACAATTCGTTGAAAAGCAACGATTCAGCGTTTCTTTCGTGGCTTTGTTTCTCGCAGTAGGCAATTCCTGCATCGTCTCCATCTGGTGTGATATGATGAACTTCTGTTATGAAAGCTGATTCCTATAATATAAAAAAAATATAATAAATTTTTGTAAAATATAAAATTCAATAATCGCAGAAGTAAACAATGAAATGTGTAATAAACCTTTAATAGAGGATATAAAATGTGATCCAAGTAAATTGGCATGAGGTTCAAAAAACCTTCACTCCCAGCTGTATCTAAAGTATAAAAAGTGTTATCTCTGTCAGTGCAGGCATTTGTGCCGTAGGCTAAACATCGATTAGCCAAAAGGTCCAAGATTCCTTTGTAAGGGTAGTTTTCGCTGCCCAAAAATATGAGATGCTCCAAAGTGTGAGGAAGCCCATCATCATCGTGTGCTTCAGTAGCTGCAAAACAAATATAATCATTAAAAAATAATATTCTTTTTACAAATCAATTTTGAACATTTTAATAATTTATACAAATTAAATTTGTAATAATTTTACCATTGATACGTTATTTTTTATCATTATCACGTACTTTTTATTTTCGAATTGTTACAATTTATTACCACTGACTATTAAATTGCAAAACAACAATGACTGTGGCTGTCAATCAATTATCAATTATGATAGTAAACAAAGAATCTCAGATATAAACAATGAGTTTACTTTTGCATATCATCAAGATGATGAAAACTTCGAACTGACAAATTAATGGAGCATTAATAGTTGAATAAAAAATTATTCTGAAATGTTTCAGGTAATTGGAAAACATAAATAAGATGATGTTCAGAGTTTGACAGGTTAGAATGCATAAACACACCAAGTGCAAAATGGCCGTAAACCACTGGGCCATCGACATCCGCGATGAACACGGTAAGACCGGTGTTTGTTGACTTGTACTGATGAACAGGAATTATATCGTTTGATTTTAATGATGCTATTAACTCAAAACCGCACATGTTGCTAGCCGGAGACGTATCAACGGGCGCCATTTTTGACCAACTCCTGCGTTCGGTTTGTTGCCATCAGTTCAAGTTTCAAAGTCGTGCGAAAATAATAATCACAAAAGTTTCGACTTATTTTTGCATTCATATGCAAGATATTAAAAAAAATTGTTCATTATTTAAAAATCGAAAAACTACGTTTTTGTCATTTGATATAAATGCAATTTTTTTAGCCATTTTAAATTTATGCAAAAAATATTTTTGTGGCTGTTTCAAATATTTTTTTCAAAATTGTTTATTTTCATTTAAAAACGTTGATGCTGGTATGGTAATTTCTTAGATGACTGAGTGCTTTTTAATTGTTCTAATTTGCCTTATAAATTATGATAAGATAAAAAAAGTATGAAATAGCCAGTGTGTCACCATCGGTACACAAGTCAAAGTCGGCGAAAATGTTGCCGCAATTACCATACACGAGCGCAGCATGATGAAGTGATTTCAAATCCTGGGAAAAACTCAAAATACGTGCCAGTTCAGGTCAATGATATCAAATATGATAGTGTTATTTTTGCTGAAAAATCAAACCGCAATGTCGTTACGTCAAAAGTGACAGTAGTTATTACAGAGTAAACATAACCTATACAGAGAGGTAAGTGTAAATAAAAAGTATAATTTTCTTTTCATCTTTTACCGTTTGAATGAAATCAATTAAAATTTTAAATATTATTGTTAGATAAAATGAAATTAATATTCGTACAAATCTATTTTTAATCTTATTTTTTAGAACTAAAAAAAAAAAAACAGTAAAAT
>JAAMPD010001397.1:0-24978 GCA_025266255.1 Trissolcus basalis | reverse complement strand
AATTAAAAATTTTAAATATTATTGTTAGAATAAAATAGAAATTAATATTCGTACAAATCTATTTTAATCTTATTTTTTGACAAAAAAAAAAAAAAAAAAACAGTAAAATACCTACTTTATTGTTCAAAGGTATTTACTGTCGTTTATCAATGATTTAATTAGTATTTCAAATTTCCAGTAAACATCGGAAATTACAATGTCGCCAACACCTTATGCCTCTCGCATAAACCAACTTGATGCAGCCCAATTGGACACAGACATTTACATAATATTTCGGGAGCAAGCAAAAAAATTAACCAGGCGATTGCCACCGGGTGACAAATGGCAACCAGAGGTTGACCTTATAATTAAATTCCTCATCTGGTACTACTCCCTTCGTACTGGGAATTCGACCTTTGGTCAGCGACTGTTGAACTTGAAGTATGCAAACTTGAACCAAAAGAAGGCCATCTGGTACCTTGTGTTAACTACCTTGCCAAAATACTTTGAAGAGCGGCTGGCGGACAGTCAATTCTCCATAAACCGTCGCAATGATTCTCAATTCAAGACCGCAGTAGAATATGCGTCTAATTTGATTCACGTACTGAGTTTTGTTAATTTGTTAGTCTTCTTGTTACAGGGCAAACAACCCTTGATTGTTGAAAGAGTTTTAGATATTAGAAGCCAGATGGCTAGTAAGAATAGGCCCAGGCATATCGGGTACTCATTTATGGCTAGGGAACTCTTGTGGGATGGTTTGTTAGAGTTACTTTCAATCGGCCTGCCAATGATCAATTTTCATTACATAAAACAGTCGTGGAATCGGTTCTGGCACAAAAAATCGAGTACCTTAAAAACTGGCAGACCGATTATGGATGCTAATACGATCTGTGCCTATTGTGGCGAACGACCAATCTTGCCTAGGCACGCTGGTTGCGAGCACTTGTTTTGTTATTATTGTATTAAAGGTCACTTCACAGCCACTGATGTGTTTTTGTGCCCCGCATGTGGCACTGATTTACATGCTAATAAAATACAGATGTATGATCCAAAGAATGTATAAATGAGGGTTTCTTAACGATTAATTAAAATACTTGAGAATAATTCATTTGAGTTTTCTTTGCAAAATCCTTTTAAATAGACAATTTAAAAAAAAAAAAGACTTAGAGTTGGTTAAAATGACAAAAGACACAAAGATATAATTATAATTGTTTAATTAAAAAGTAGCAATACAAAAAGGATATACATTCATTCAAAATACAACGTTACCATTTTGCAGGCATACATGAGCATACGATAGAACAGCGCAGCATCAATATCATATATTGCTGATAACCTAATTATATGCATAAAAAATATCATGCTGAATTATAAAAAAAGGCTGTAACCGGCAATACAATTAGACTGTAAATATGTATATGTATAATAGAAAATTACCAATAGCATTGAATAATATAACGTACGCGTAACCTGGTGGACGCAAAATCCCGATTAATCACTTGTTAATGTTCAAATTCAATTAATACGAAAACACGACAAGTCATTCACACATCCGTCTTGCGCATCAACGTTTGTACACTGTCGGTTGTTTCAAGTTAACAATAGTTGCTCTAATCGATGGAATGTCTCTTTTTAATACGCGATCATTTTATTTGCAGTTAAATCGTTGACTATGAATGCAATTGTCATGTCAAGCGGAGTTGGTCATTAGACTAGATTTCAATTCAGATTACAATCCTAAACTGCGTATCATCGATAACCGTTCTGTCCTAATAGCTAACTTATAGAAATAACGTATTGTACATAGGTGTCTTGATTAAGTTTCAGGCGCCTTTCCCGCGGATCATTGTTCTCAATCGTGTTAGCCATGGCTTAATCGTCAGAGGCCAGACGCTGTGCTCAGAAGGCACCGCGCGGTCGCACCACGTCCTACAGAGGACGTGTGTTCAATTGAAATTCGTTCGACTCGTTTGTCAAGCTTCCATGATCGCACAATCGGAACCAGATCACAGAGGAGCTCTGTTCCTACATTACGCAATTTTCAACAAATAACAAAAACTTTCATTAGAGGAGAGAAAAACCTATTTCCATCTAGCCAATGGAAAATTATACAAAAGTGAGATTGATTATAAATATGATTGATAAGGCATAAAATTGATCGATCTACGATGACGGATAAAAGTTTAATATTATAAGTTGTAACTAAAATATAAATAACGATTAAAAATAGAGATTTCATGATTTGAGTGGAACTAACACCTCGTGAGTTGTATACTGAGTTAGCGCGCCTTTGCGACTGTTTTGACAACGTAGAGCAGATTTGTGTCATGTTGTTTGCTTGTTGCAAAAACTGTCAATATTACGTTGAAAATCGGGATTCTCTGCATCCACTGGCACTTGCTCTTCACACATCTTTCACATTTCCTTTCCTTTCTTCCTTTTTTTTACATTTCTATGTTTTCGAATAACGCGCGTAAGCAAGGATTTTGGCTAACACGACCGCCGTCTTAAATCCCTAACTTACAATAATTTTATCCACCGATAGTGGAACTTGCAAATTTTTGTGAGAAAAAATGTTATTTTTTCGTTTCTGTTTTTGTTTTTTTTTTTTTCTATTTTTGTTCACCGCATGCATTCATAGGAACATTTAACAACTCGACATTTAATCCTATGTAATTAGACTGGAAATAGTTTATTTTAGAGATCGCCGAGCCGATTATATATTTTTTCTTTCTTTAAATATGAACGATCACAGTGGGCACATTTTTAACTGCTTAGCACGCGACTCAACGTAAGTTTGTCTACCGACTTAACGACAATAATTTACGCTTAAAACTTCACCAGTTTAGTCACTCTCTCAGCAGTAAAATGGTTCGCTAGGAACTCCAAAGCTCGTGAGACAAATAATGCCCGCTTTGGATGTTGAGTTGACGGGATTACCGGGGCGTTTGTGAGCAGAGCTCGTTACCTAACGCTTGTTCTAAGTTGACCGAAAAAAAAAAAAAAAAAAAAAAGGTGTTAAAACATCAATAACTTATTATCAGTGATTTTATCGTTATACGTAAAATTGTTCGTTGAAGTTACATAGCCTGTTGTATATTTCTTTTTTTTAATTTTAATCATAACAATAGATGGGCAGGAAAAAATTGGATCTCAGGTAATTGTTATTGCGAGAGACGGCTCATTAACGTGGCTACGAGCTTCAAAGCTTAAAAATGTGCTGAATTATACTAATTATGTATAATATGTACATGCATATACCGGGCAATTGATATTTTTTTGATAGGCACGCTTGCATTCAACGTATTACGTGAATAAATAATAAATATATCAACGTTATTCATTGTAAAACTCGAAAACTAATCGGCGCCGAATCCGCCAGTGTTTCGGCGACGTCGAACTCATGCAAATTCCGACGATCAATTAGAGAGATAAAGAATTATTGAGAATTAATATAATTAATGGTTTCATTCTTTTCTTTGTTTTCCACTAAGCTAATTCCGACGAGGGTTTGTCCGAGCCTTCGAGCTTAGTCTGAAAGTGAATTAAATTAAACTGAATGCATTCGTCCGGCGGAACAACCAGCGCGATTATTATTTATCAGTGCCATTTATTTGACGACGCTCAAGTTCCCGCCAAAAAGTTATCAAATCACAGATAAACGCGACGCCAGGATTCAGTGCTGATTTGTTTATTTTCATGGGATCCTTTTGATCGCTCATCAACAAAATATGACTGTACTCTTCGCGCCGCCAGATATTAATTTTAATTCAATTTTTCTTTTAACTTGAGTTTAGCTCCTTCCAATCGCGCACTAAATTTCAACGATAATTAAGTACAACGGTTGCTTCGCGATGGGAGGATAATTGACTTTTTCAGTCTACCACTTCTCCATGCTGGAACCGATGGAGTTGCTGAATGCACCACTGGTCAGGGTGCTCGACGTCGTGGAGGACAGTTTGCGCTCGGCTCCAGGCGCTGCACTGCCGCTAAAAGTGCTCGATCTTGCGTTCAATTCTGTAAAGTTCAATATTCAATTAGTTTTTTTCATTGTAATCCCATTTTCCGCCTACAACAGCTCCATTCAACAACTCAAACAAACACGGACAAGGAAAAACAAAAATACAAGAAAAAAAAAGTTACCAGCAATCTTTAACAAAATTCTGCGTCGTGCGCCCCAAGCAGTGATACCGATTTGATAAAGATCGTTTTCAGTTAAAGTTTGGAAGGTAGCCATGTCTATCTCATTCTCAATGAATAGATCTAAATGCAAAAAAAGGATAAAAAAAAGTTTTATAAACTGTTTAAAAAAAGAAAAGCTCTGATCAATCAATATACTTACGCATATATTTTTGAACGCCAATTTTCGTCAGGATGGACGCAACGTCGTTACTATCATCTTGTTGCATTTTATTGACCACGGAGCCTGGGGTGTGATCTAGATGATTAGAAGCCATGCCTATTCTTCCTGGATTGACTCCAAAGTCCATAGTCGTATTGAACACCGGGGTAGGTGGGTCGTTCCAAAGGTCAGACTTGTTTGCCGAATCCTTGAAGTTGGGTCCGACAGTGGGGGTGCTGTGACTGAGACCGTATCCAACCCAAGAGGAGGTCGGGTTACGTGAGACCTTAGGGTCGATTTTCGACTGCATGGCTTTGATTGCCAAAAGTTTCTTCTGATCGTAGTCGTAGGGGGTGAGGTGCTGGCTGGCCAGTTCAAGCGACTTCTTCTCGCAGCCTGGTGCTCTTCGGTCATTCATGGAGAGGTCGACAAGCATCGAAGACAGGTCCAGTCCAGGGGGTGCTCCTTCAGTGTTGACAGGAGAAACGTTGCGAGGACTCAGAGCCGGACTGGAGAGACTGCTGGTGGCGCTGCTGAGCGAGGAGAAAGCTCCGCTGTCTTTACTGTCAGCGCTCATGTTTGCGTTCAAATTGTTGAGACCATGCAAACCCGGGTTCAGGGCATGCATCGGATTGAACCCGGTGAAATTGTGGTTTGTCAGCCCCGGGGGCAGCATGCCATTCTGCAGCATGTGCTGGGTGGTCAGCATGTGGCTCAGGGACGGATATGGACCGTAGGCCTGGTTGAATGGGATCTGAGAGAACATGGACGGGATTGAGGGGAATCCCCAGTGGGGCGAGAGGTTCATCGGGTTGGGCGACTGCATCGGCGACATGCAGTACGGAGGGGTCTGCGTGTTCACAGACAAAGTCGTTGAGAAGTTGTCAGGCACGGCACCCATCATTCCATTCAGACTAGAAGTGTTGTTGAAGATGGCACTGGCGTTCGGGATGTGGTACGTTGCAGGAATCTCCGCGTGCACTCGCGGCTCGTCCAGCTTCAGCAGGTGCTTCCGCGCCTCGTAGATATTGCTTGCATTTCTCTCGATGCCTTTGATGATCACTGAGAGGGTGCTTTGTTTCGGCTTGTGTCGCACGTTAATGTACACGTCCAGTGATTGCATCAGATTGTTAATCTTCTCAGTATCGACTGCCGCAATGGACTCTTCTGGAAGGTCAAACATCAACACCAGAGGAAGGGAACCCTGAAAATGTCCAAGTTCGTTAATACCAGATCAAGATAAATCTAGAAACAAGATTTATTTTTGTTACTCACCACCAGCTGTTGACGAGCGAGATACACATTATGAATAGATCCTGTGATGGTCACGTTGCTCTTCTTCAAACTTGGGATGTTGGGATCTCCAGCATCGGGAAACATGATTTGAGTTCCAGTACACTGCATGATCATCTTCAAATTTTGACTCTGTTTACCAAGAACAATGCTATGATGTTGAGGGGATATTTCCATCGACATCTGCACTTGAATCTGGTTCTGCAAACATTTAAACATTGTACCTTGAGCAAAGATTCATAATTCAACTAGAAGAATAAACTTATTTTCCAACTTACAGCCAAATTTTTGCACATGTCATTGATAAGCAAGACCGTAGCTTCCTTTACTTGAGAGACTTCCCACTCGCAACCTTTGACCACAACAAGTGTATCATGCAATTTGGGCCGAGTGCGGAACATCACTTGGACATTGTATTTCTCCTGAATCTTGACGATGTACGGAGACATTGCATCCTGAACGCCCTGTAGCGAGCTCATAATTGGCAGCTCGAAGGAAAAGATGAGCGGCGTGAGATTCTGCAAAAAATCAATGTTTCCTTTCAGACTTATGTGAAAAGGATTTAAAAATAGATCCCGAGGTCTGTGTGGCAGACATGCGAATTACATAATTATGAATGGTGATGTTGCAAAAAAAAAAAAAAAAATCGACTTATCAAACGAAATTCAAGTGACGTTCTTTCAAGTTTGATGGAATTTTTTTCCTACATTGAAATCATCAATGGGAGTAACGGATGATAATTTGCGAGTGGAATTTTTTGTATACTTACGCGAACTCGAGCCCGGGCTCGCTCCACTCCTTCCATCTCGCCAGCAATGGATACTTGGTTGCTCTTTTCCTGATGGTTGCTGCGGTTGCTGTCAGGAAAGTGAATGTGACAGCCTGTCTCTTCCATCACTTTTTTTATTGTCAGCCCACCTTTCCCAATGATGTGTGAGTGGTCAGTGTAACTAACGTCCAACTTCATTGTCACTCTATTGTTATTCTGTAGAGCAAAAATAGTTTTATTTAATTTGTGACGAAACAAAATCGCAAATAACTTGAAAGGCTGCAATGATTTTGAAATCCAACTATGTTTTTCATTTGATTTTTGAAAAAGAAAAATTCACGATATGTGGGAATTTTTGTTAAACATATTCAACATTGTATGTAGTTGTGATGATACGGATGAAAAGAAAATCGCCGGAGGATTACATAAAATTGTTAATACTCATATCAGTATAATGAATGTGTACGAGTCAATTTCATTCGATATGACACAACACAATCGTAAGAATGAAAAATCTACTTTAATTGATTCGATAATATTTATTTATAAAATGATAACTCCTTCAAAGATCGCCAGATCCTCTCGAGCCAAGCTAGACTTTTATTCAAGTTAATGTTCAATACCTTGACGTAGCGATAGTTTCATCAAAATATTTTTCTCTTATCATTCACGATTGCTAAAAAAATCATCATACCAACACTTGCGAAAGATAATGTGATTGCGATTATACTTTGTATCCAAGCATTGATTGTGAAAGATGACTCCGGGCTTTTTAAATAAGAAACAACAAAATCAACTCACCCGTGTATCCAAAACCTCCATGATTTTTTCCTTGCAAGCTCGCACGTCATCAGGTCGGCCAGCAACCTTGATATGCGGATCTGAAAAACACCATTTTTTGTTTTGATTATTAAAACCAATTAATTAAAAAATGCAAAAAAGTGTCGCAAAAACAAATAAATAAGTGATGAAGAAAGTCGGTGATGAATTGTCAAAAAACGTAAACGATTACATAAGCAAGTTTGGTATTGATGTCCTCTATTAAAAAAAAGTTGCACTCGGGGCCACGCTGAAAGTAAAGACAAACAAGTCGACAGTGTAGAATAAAAATCTGAATTCAGTACGTGCAAAATCAGTCACGGCTTGACGACTTCCGTTTGTTGTGCCGACTGTAAAAAAAAAATCTGAATGGAAAAATAACGGCCGACGCGGAAGTTTACCCTCGCGCATTTAGTTTCAGTTTAATTGTAAAAACTCATTTCCGAAATCGCGTGACTGTTTTCGATCGTTCTAATTGGGGCCTTCAAACCCACTTATTGCGACTTATTTTCAATTACTGCCGGCACTAATTATCACCGTGAAATTAACTTGACGAATTGTATCATTGCTGATCTCGAAAAAAAAACTTATTCCAGTTTTAATTATTACGGTTATTGATTTCAAATATTGTGACACAAAATGAAAAAGTTGAGTTCAACAAAAGGAAACGATTGATAAGTTGGAATAATGTGTTAACAGAAATATTCGGAAACTGAATCATCGTTCGTTTAACTTTCAACTTAATTAAGTTATTATCAAAAATAACCTTGCGAATTTAACGACAACTTGGTTTTAATTTCGTTCAAAATTGCTGAGTTAAAAGTAACCAACTCAATCAAGTTGAAAAGTGAGTAAACTGTGACTCAGCCTTGATTTGTCTAAGAATTGCAAGCAACATTAAAGATTGAACAAATAACAGAGCAACAAATTAAGCGAGACGGGCAAGCTTTGGCTTGTTAAAAATGTTATAATCAAAATTTGTTTGTATCGAGTAAAAGATATTTTATAATCACGTTTCGCAATAATGAATCTGCTGAGCCAATTGAATTGCTGACATATATTCGAATAAAAGAAGTTTCATTTACAAAAGCAGTGCGTGGGCGTCATTGAACGTTTAATTCCATTGCTTGAGGTTGAGGCATCGGGCCATTTATCCATATAAGATGACACACGAGTGCAAAAATAGAGAGCTTAACTGTAAAAATACACAGGACAGAATGAATGTTAACACGACATTTTAAAGATGAAACAGATTAGCATACGTATCTTTTACGAGTATTCGGTATTACTGAATTATGTCTGTTGTGCGAAGAAATGGTTATATAATTATTACTTTTGCATGAAAATCGTTATCAAAAATGTCTATAAATAAAACCATTTAATTTTTTTTTTTTCGATCAGACACACAACTTGAAAACAACTTTTTCATCCATTTTTTACACCCAACTTTTTTTTTAAACATTTATTCATTATTTGTTTGTCTCTATTGTCTCGAATATGAACCATTGTTCAAGAATCGGGAACAGCTTGCAAGACTTGAAGGCAGTCAATTTTTACCTTTTACGGCTGTTTGAAAAATCAGCAGACACTGACGTCAATGAGGTCAACAAAAGGACCAGGATGATTCTCAATTCATGAAAGATTATCTCACATGTCTCTAGCAGTTATTTTTTCAACTCGTTTTTCAAATTCGTCCCAATTGAATCGCTCACATCTAATTGATCCAATTCGAGTAATTAAATTTATGACTTTCAATCAAAATGATATAAATTGATCGCACAGTTTGATACTTATATATTAATTAATGACAGTGATTAATACACATCAGGAATTTCACAGATTCCTTTTTTTATAATAATGTTTTCTGTTGACTAGATCGCTTACGTAATGCAATCAATATAAAATATCATAAACATAATTCATAAGTTATACATCTGAGAGATGAAACTTCCTCAGACATTTTTCCGTCTTTTTTTTTAAGATTGTACACATTTGTTGACTCATTTTTTTACTGTTATTCATTTTTGATCGATAAAATTTATCCAAAGCTTTGCGAACAAATTTACATCTTTCAAGCGAAAAAATAAGATTTTTGCAGTAAATACGAGTGTAAAAATTTCATTGGATTTTTTATGAGACTGGAGTTAGTGTATGTACGACGTTGGATTCTTTTTCCCTGACGTCAATGAAACTGATTTAAATTTGATAAAATTTTGTTTTGAATTGGTAAAGAAAAAAAAAATTGTTCCAATGTTTATGGAATGGTGTTTGAGAAAAAGGGTATGTCGTACAAAACCACGTCAACATTCTAAATAATTCCTAAATACCAACGGCGCGATCAAAGTTGAACGATCTAACAATTCCACGGACAATTTTGCTGCCTACTAATACGATCAAGTTTTCTAATTAAAGTCACGAATGATCCATAAATTTTGTCAGCCGATATCATGTATATACCAGTTTACAAAAAAACGAGCAACAGAAAATATGTTGATCGAAAAGTTGTCTAGCAAGAGTCTAAAATGTTTGAAAATCGATTCCCAAATGCAAATACTAATTTCATTAGCGTGCACGATGAAAGTTGTTTTCGAGCGCAAAAATACAAAGTTCATTGACACCCGCGCGTGATCGTTTTGAAATCGTCATTTTTCGGGCTTTTCGATTGATGCATTTTTTTTTGCTTTCGACTCCCGTTTAAGTCATCACATCCGCGCCAACTTGAACTGGAATCTGCTACCACGACTACGTGACTCGTAGCACATACTCGCTTGCCCCTAACGGAATGTTACCGATCGCTCAAATCGTTAATTGAATATCGCAAAACATTTGTGATCAATAAATTGTACTTGTTTTAAACTGCAGTTTAAGTTTCACGCATTATCGCACAAGACAAATTGTACGTTTAATTAAATATACAACATTCCTTGAATTGTACTTGAATAAAAATAATTATCTAGACCGAATATCTCCAACTTTCATAGTGTTAAACGACTTTTTAACGTCAAATTGAAAAATGCAATTGTTTTTAACTGGAGCAGATTAAATTTCGTCATTTTGATAATACACTCACATAAAGTTATTTCAATCTTTCGGATTGTTATCAACAAAGATGAGAAATATCTATGAAAAAAAACTTAACTGACAAATTGAAAGATTTGTTAACTTTTATCATCAAGTTTTCGAGTTGCGAATGTTTATCTGTGTTTCTCCCACCCGAATTGTTGGTAATATCTGAAGATAAATCTAGTCGGTGTGGTCACGTGCAACAATTGTCGTATTAACAGAGAACGATCTAAAAATAGAATACCAGTTCCATGTTGGCTATGAGATTATCTAATTTCGTTGCAGTGACAGCGCCGACTATTTTTGCACCCGAAAACATAAACAATCATTTTCGCGTGATTTTTTAATTGTGTCAAAGAGAAAGTGAAAACAGTTTTAGTGACTTCGAAAATAAACAACTCCTTACTTGTTCGTGTTATTTGATATCTTACACAAAACATTTAAAAATTCATTTGCAACACCTCAATTTTTTTCCTTTAAGAAATCATATCATCGTTTCTGAAATATTTAGCAACATTATGTATGTAAAAATGTGTCTTTCAATTCATCTAGCAAAAAAAGTTGTTTTTTGTCATAGTTTAACCCAATTTATGAAGTTGACCGTGTTTTTTCGATGATAAAAGACAAATTCCTTTTTCACCAGCTGTTTCGAAAACAAGTGTTTTTACGAAAACTAAAAACTTTGCTTTTCATAAAAACGGAAAACATGTTGTGAAACGATTTGTAAGATGCGAATTTCAAAAATAAAAAAATTACATAATTCACGAAACATGTCTTAATCCAATGGAGTTTACATAACAAAACAACTTTAAACAAAAAAGAGAAAAAAAGAATCAGACAAATCATTCTTAATTTATTGAAATCCTAAAGCAGTTTAAATGTTAATTAATTAGCTTTTCAGGGGTGGGGGATTCATTAAGAATTTTACATTAAAAATGGCCGGAAAACAAGTTTGAGAAGAAACCTTTTTTTTCTCATTCGCCATTTTGAAATTGAATATTCAATCCATGATTGAATTAATTTCTTGATGGCTATTGCAATCGTGAAACTCGATTGGCGAATTAGCAACTTAGATAATAAACATTGATCTTACATACATTTCTCCGTATTTAATACCTCTTTTACATCATGTCAAAGTTTTTTCGTTTTTAATAAAAATAATCCAATTTACAACGAATCGAAATGTTTTTCAGTGTGTACGTTTCATTACAGAGTACAAATTGCTTGTTTATTTTTATTTGATAACGTAAGTGATACCTTTGAGTGATAATATTCAAGAGGGTATAATCTTATTTTTTTAATTTTTGTTTGCAATATAATCAAATTTAATTTTAAACGTTACGTACCGTTTTGAAGTTGAAAAATTGAATTATTTTACAATTAAAAATGAATCAATATTCTGTCGAAGAATTTGCAGTTGGAGACATGTTGATCAACATACAATGAAACGTTTTTTGAATAGAAAAATAGTTTGGTTAAAGAAGTGTCAGATCCTGCGGAAGAGATGAATCATTCGAAAGTTTCTATAATGCATGAGTAGGATGTGCAAAACGTTAGGTTGTTGAAATCCATAGGCGTATTTAGTTGGACATTGCCATCGAAAAGCTATGCAACTTTATAATTGTTCACGGATACACAACTTTTTTACTCTAACTTTGATTGCCGATCAATCGATAAAACATTTTTTAGATTTCCTTTTGAAAAGTTACTCAGACTATATATTTCCAAATTTACGAAGATTGAATCGTTTGGAATGAAGAAGAAAAAAAACTCAACAACGTCTAAAAGGAAAACTAAAAATTATTTAAAAAGTGGAATAATGTAAATGACTTTTGTACAAATCAATGCGCCGACGTTGACGCGGCTAAAAATAGGTAATTGCAGATATAAATGTACGTGTGCTTAGTTTTTTTTTTTCAGATGGTATATGCTACATAAGATTAAAATTGACGTAATATCGGTGAACATGTTTTTACATCTCTCAGTGTTGTGAAACAAACAAAATTTTATGGTTTCTTTGACTTTTTTTTCTTCTATGCCTTGAAAACATTCTTCTCAATGTCAAACTTTTGTTCGAATGAAAAACATTTCCAATCCGATATCGACCAACTGTTTTTTTTCCTTTTAATTGCAATCTACCTTTCTAGAAGTTTTGTTTTACAAAACACACTTTCGTGTGAGACGAAAATTAATTACTACGGTGAAACTGCAAAACTCGATGCGTTAATAAATGTTACTTCCTTGATTTAATTAAGGCAATAAGTGAATCAAGTTTTGGCCTCTCGCAACGTCTGTAAATAATGCAACCAAACTTATTCAATTATTCCGCTCGACAATTTTTCGTTCCCTGCAGGATGAACAAAAAAAATTGACTTTCAAAAGTGTGTCCCGACTCTTACGTAAGCCGCCACTGCATCCAGCCTTGGTTACGTCATTGCAATTATGATGTCCAATTAAATTGCGAATTAATTTTCCGATGACATTCAACTATAACCGAATAGCGTTCAAAGACGCTGTCAATGAACTCCGAAAATGCCGCTACACACTTTTGTTGACGTGCGATTAGGGCCGATCCGGGGGACGGTGCTTTAAATAAACACGTGCGGTGTATTTTTCCGCTGGACATAAACTCGCCCCTCGAAAAATGGTTCTCCAAAAAAAAAACCTTACGCCAATCAATACAGATGTTCATTCTAATATAATTTGTTAATGAAGTGATATTTATGAATGACTCACGTTTGCCAATAGAATTAGACATGTGAAATAATGCAACTTGATAAACGGGATGTAATGAAAGTTCATTCTTAAACCAACACAATTTGTGTCTTATCAAAAAAATATTCCACTCGAAAAAGTTTCCTTTCTTTGATTAGGCATTATTTGGTTACAATCAAATTATGACTGCATTCTAGTAAAATCTTTACTACGTTCATTCATAATTATGCGTTCATATGTATAGTAAAACTTTTATAGTAAATACTGGCGTTACTTTTATTTACTATATTTGTTCAAAGTTCATTCATTTTTTCTTCTTGACACACTTTAGATAATAAAAGTAGAATATTTAAAAAGTGAAATATATGTCGGCTGGTTCAACAATGTACATTCAGTTGGTTGAAAAATTGTGATGTTAAAATGATTGTGATGATGATAATAAATGTGTATTTTACCTTTTCTAGATTTTGCGCCAATCTTGAGTCTCGCTGGCCACGAAACCCAGGTATTTGTTTCTTCCATAACCTGCAACAATTGATAAACAAACGCGCATGAGTATCATATAATCCAGTGTATCGTGACGATGATCAGCAAACAAGTCACAAAGCGAGGTATTACGCGATAACATCGTCGCACTTATAATTCAGCATTCGCGTAGCGTAAACATAAACAAGATTGTTTAATACGAATGAATTAATGCGAATCGAACTCAAAATCGATTAGCATTATATTATTTATTACGTCACGCAAGGTGAACGTCCCGGTTTTTCTTTTCTTCTATTGTAACTTAACAAACTTTTCCGTCCTGGTGATGACGATAAAGTTTATCAATAATTCTACCCACCAAGTTCAAATCTTGAATGAAAATTAGATTCACTTATTATTATAATAAAATATCTCGCAGCGTTGGAAAATACAGGAAAAACCTGTTGCTTCATTGCAAGTTCGGTCAATCGGACGTGAACGATATAAAATTTGTATAACAAGACGATTAAAGTCCGATTGGGAAACCCGACGCTGACAAAGAAATCATGCTAATACCTCGCCGAGACTTATATGGAGCGGCGAAATATGAAATGTCACAAGATCAGTTTCGCGCACAATTTTCAAATTTGCATTCAATTCAACACATTCAACTGATCAAATCCTTTATTTAATCCAGATTAATATTGTTAGTCGAAATTTTGGTTCGTTTCCAGTGTTTTCGTTCAAAATTGAATCGGATAGAGATGAGATGATGTTAAGAGTAAAATTTGTGAACATCATTTGAAGAATGATAAAATTACCACAGTCATTTTGCGGGCGTACGAATAAAGGTGCGGGGAATTGGCCAAACGTGGTCGCCGCCCTCCCGCGCAACTTTCACCTTTTTCGTAAGCTTCAATCGAAGTCAAACGTCAGCATTCCTTGGTGTCAGAAAACTCGCGGACCACGTCACCGATCGCGCCTTCTATCCCAGTTACACCGCATAGGAAACTAGACACCACTGGTGCAAAGTTGTGCGTTTATATTAAAAGCAGCGCCACCCATTTACTTTCACTACCGTAATGATGAATCCGGCATCGTAACCGATAAACGATCCCGTTGACAATAATAAAGTCAGTGTCTTGTCGCAAATTCACTAAAAAATCGCGAACTTGTTAAGTCAAAAGTTTTTATTCAAGTCCTTAACAGAGGCCTTATCGAGTTTCACGATTGATAGACGAAATCGGCACAAACACTTGTCAAGTTTTTCGGCACTGATAACACACTTGTTGGTAGGAAGGGACGGAGGGGGGGGGGCGACAAAAGTTGACGTTCGGGTAAATAAATGATGTGAATCTGGTAGTTTGGAGAAAGGCGCGACCTCCACGAGGATCGGCTGTCAAGATCAGCGCAGCAGCGGAGCCGACTGCGAGCTTGGTCTGCGATCGACTGGCTGCGTGACTCGCTAACTAATTCAAGATAATACACATCGTGTAGGTCTTGCTTACCATTTCCCACTGTGCGTTTCTCCCACTTTTGCTCCGCGCTGTCGATCGGATTATTTTTCAAGCGGTGCAGGAGGTACGAAAAAGAGCACACGCTTTAGTGGAAGATTTTTTGGCCCCTCGCCGGTTCATTTATAGTTGACGTCGTTTTTTCTTTTTGTTTTGTTTTCATATCGTGTCAACTCCATGGGGGTAAACGCCACTATTTTCGTCCTCCTGATGTTTCATTATTCCTCGCGCTTCACAGCAGAATTAAACTGTAATGTTGTTTGGCCGTTGAACAAACAATTTCACGTACACCGATGCTAATAAAATAAGCGCCATAAATTTTCGCCCTTTCAGCTTGTGATCTTACAACATTTTATTTTTACGAAAACTCGACTAATCATTTTTTGTCGATTTTTCATCCGAGACATTTATATATCGATTTGAACTCAATTTTTTCAACATTCAAAATTGGTTTAAAAATATCAAACTCAAGTTCAGTTTGAAACGGCGCGTTGAAAATGAAGAACGAAAACAACGTTTTAGAGAGGAACAGAAAAAACGATATTTATGACGTGAATTCAAAGTCATACGGAATCTATAATTCAATTGTGAATTAAAAGATAGTCGCGCGGGTAAAATGATAATACATTTCGGCAGGCGTGTAACATTATGCAATAAGTTTTATAATAGCTTTCCAATGAATTTCCGACTTCACGTTATCGTCAATCAGCCATAAAAGGATCGGATAAGAGGCACGTTTTCACGATTATCATGCAGTTACTTTCATTTTTGTAACGCAACTTTTGCTTTCGTTTCACCGGAAAAAATGTAGTTCAAATTCTTTTCTTATGTTTTCGTACAATTATGCTTCGCGATTGCGCGATCCGTTTCGTTATTACAATAATCATTAATCATTCATGGAACCAAAACAAACCTGCTAATAATAACAACAAGAATAAGAACGATATGAACAAAAAATGAGATCGGATGAGGTGTATTCGGTTATCTCGGTTGTCGTGGTCAGACTATTATTTTTGTTTAGGGTTTTTTGTTCCTACGCTGTGTGGGTCTAATTAAAGCAAAAGCCTCTCTATTTTTGTCATTTTTTTGTCATAAAAATAGCTTGTAGAACAAAACATGGTATTTGTGGAATAAGATAAGCGACTATTTAGCCCATGCTATCTATCTCTTCTTCAACTTATGTGAATTCTTTTTCTTTCCTTTTTTTCTGTTTCTATTCCATTATGAAATTTTGCACAAAAAAGTTTTCCTGTGCCAAAAATAAACTCGGACCATTGCGCAATAGTTATTTAGCAAGTATGAGTAATTGATAGTTTTGAGATGCAGAAGAAATGTGAAGTTAATTTTCAAGTTGCACAATACGCTTGATAAAATTATATAAGTTCAATTATGCAATTTGATAATCAAATTATGAAAATTTTCATTTAACGCTTTGACTCATTCAATCGTGATTTTGAATTAGAATAAATAATCATAAATATTGAAAATCAAATAGTAGGGAATTGATTTCGAATTATTTACCGAAGAACGCGGTGCATAAAATTTGCGAGTTAGCTTTGCCAATTGATTTGCATTTGTGTTAAATATGCCTCGCATACATTGTGTACGCCAACTTGCATAAGGCGATTTATCTGGACAAATGAAAAAAAAAAAAAAAAAGAATTCACCAAATTGAAGATTACGTCACTGTGTGCTGCCTTTCTCGCGTGCAACAAGTGTGCGCAACGCGTTTTCGATGAAATTTTTCTCTTATCGAAGCTTTTTGGATGACTTTCAATAAAATTGATAATGAAAAAACCGAATATAACTTTTAGTCAAAATTTTCCATGTAACAAATTCGTTGATTAATTTGTGTTTATCTGAAATGTAAAAATTGTCAAAAAAATTCCACTGCCGTAAAAACAAAAAAAGTAACTTGAACATAATCTGTAAATAAATAAATTAAAAAAAGTAACGAGACTGAGATGAATGTGGCTTTCGTGATGATTCGCAGAGATGTTCTATAGAGTGAAGCTGGCGCGAGTCCAAAATTGAAAGAGGTTTTCTAGTTTTCGCAATCGATCGAGAAAATCGCGGTTAAAAATTGTTCTAACGCGAGCGAAGGCTCTGTGCAATGAAGTGCATAGTAATTTGTGGCAATTAAAATGTTGACGATAACATTTTTAACTGTGTCATTGGCATAGAATATATAGGCTTGCGCGCGTTCAGTAAAAGTGACAAGTGAACGAGTTTGTAATCACGTTACTCCAAGCGATCCCAGCACACAATTGACCAATACATTTTTTAAATTGTTCTTTACTTTAAAGATTATTCAATACTCAAGTCTAATGAAAACGTGAAAACAAAATATTTTTAAATTATATAAATCAGTCAATCAAACTTAATCTTAGCATCGCAGTTTTTGTCAACGTTTTCAAATATTTATTAAGAGTTGAAGTTTTTAATTAAAATTCGCAAAAAAGTTATGAAAAAATTTGTTTGCTGAAAATTAAATCATGAAGAAGTCATCTTCAGAAGCAATTTACTGAAACAAGAAATGACAATTAAGAATCGGTTATGTAATTATAGGTAATATGTTGAGTAGTCTTTAAGAACACAATCACTGTCATCGACCAGGCTGTCTGAACGTGACGAGATTATTAGCAGCCACTATAGAGTGTCGCATTACGAACCCCACTGGATGAATGTCCGACCAAAGTTATTCACAAAATTTGACAAATCGTTTTTGCACAGCAGCAACAGGATAAAGTTGTGATTGTATAATCGAGGTGAATGTTTAAATATTTGTCGAAGGAAAAAATAAATAAAAATAATCGAGTAATCGAGTGAAAAATTTGATCCCGCATTTGCCTCTCTCTACAAGTGTCATAACATTGATTACGAACTTGGTGAACGGCTACTGATGTAATTTTGATATACAAGGTGTCCTGAGCGGTTGAAAATAATTCCAATATAATCGGATCACGTTGTTATATAAACTTGACCAAAGGTTACATAAAATTGAATTACACAAAATAAATAATAAAAAAATTTGAGTTGAAACAAAAAATTGTTTTTCATGACCGAACAATGCGTTTTGTTGCGATCACTCGTGTTGAAACTGACCCAACGTAATCTAACTTTTTTTTTTTCAATTTCCACACATGGGATAAAAATGGACAATTTATCGACAAGGAAATTTCTTCTCGCAATCATATAATTTTGTATCGAATCAAATATGTCAAACGCTGTAATATGTTTATCCGAGAGAAAGTAGCGGAGTCAAATTATAATTCGTAACGACATAAACAAGTTGAATAAAATATTTATTTGTCTGATAAGGATTTAGATTGGGAATTGTTTGAAATGCGACAAGTTTTTTTGTTGCCGAGCAACAAAAGTCAAGACCTGTGAGAATTGTTTTGAACTGATATTAAATGAAAATTGTACGTGATGCAAATGAGATCGATAATTGATATAGTGCACCGGTTAAAAAGCGGAAAATCGTTCGCGAATGCGTTATTTATTGCAATCGTTTGAATTTCATTGTGCAACTGTAATTAGCCTGGCGCTCGCGCCACTACGAAACGATGTATTTAAATGAAACGAACGTATAAATATGTTAAATTTAACAAGCGAAGGTTACGGCGCGTTGAAGTTTGTTTTGTACTGGGTTGCGACACATTCAAAACGCACGGGATGAAAAACTTGATGAATATATAAACGTCAAAGTCAACGCGTGTAATTAAATTATAACGATGCAATTCGCTCGGCTATTTATTTTTGCCTTGTCGCTGCAAAAGCCAAAACTTTCACTCTTACGTAAATTAATACACAGCCTTATTATTTTACATATTTCGTTTTATCACTCGAAAGTTACTCGATCGAATTAATAAGCTCTGATAACGGCCACCAAAACTCTTATCAGTCTTTCCTTTTTTTTCTTTCAACTGTACAAACGTTTGACAATTGATGAGACAAATGACATTTTGATTTACAAAATATAATTTGTACAGATTTTTTGTTCTTACGTTTTTTTGGTTACTTTGCGGTGAAGAAATGAAAACCGATCGACAGGTAACATTGTAAGAAACTATCTGTCTATGTGAACATTCCTTGTCAACTTTTTTTTTCAGTTGTAACGCGAGATCGATGCTGATATAGGTAAAATAATTCCTTGCGTAGTTACGGAAACTGAATCTCGAATATTAAATGAAATGGAGTGTAGTTCTACGACATTTGTCGATCTAGATAGCTATGATAGTGTAGGAATATTTTCATTTTGTTTAGAAAAAAAAAAACTAGATTATAGAATCTATTTAAAAATTTTAGAATTCCACCAGTGAAGTTTTTGCTATTAATTTCAATCCTTGCATCGAAATTTTTGTTCGAAAATGAAAGTGAAAATGTTTAATTTTCTCGAGTTTGATCTGAAAAAAGTAATAATAAAAATAATCCTGTCTGATATTTTTTGATGATAAAGCAATAAGAAGTGTAATTAGATTTGACGTAATCGTTTCATTTAAGTGAAAAGAGCTCAACACGGTAGACAGCATTATAAATTGCAATGGCATAGGTGCCGAAGTTGCACGACAGTTCAATGCTCTTAGCTCCCACTAGATATATTCTTCCGGCTGTCTACCTTAAACTCGTCGGCGATTCGCTCGCATTTATATATGCATTTGATGATATCGAATTTCAAGAGAGTTTTATTTATAAAAATGTTCATTAAGCCAATATTCGACAGATAAAATTCAAATAACTCAATCTGAAATAGAATTAAAAAGCAATTTTAAATATCTCAAACTTTTCCCTAGATATCACATTTTAGATATCAACATTCTATCTCATTACAATGGAACAAAAAAAAATGCCAATTTCCTTATGAAAAAAAGTTTCAGCGGGTTGCTGTCCTCCTTTTTCACCTAAAAAAATGCATTACGTTAAAGGTATTTCTTTTTTTTTTTTTTTTTTTTTTGAATGTTGAAAAGACGTATGAAAAACTTACCGATGGGAACTCCAAGCAGCATGTACTCGAGTTTTTGACGATCAACGCGAAAACGCTCTTGGTGCATGTCTTCAAGATTGGTTATTCCTAGTTTCGCTGCCAAATCTTTGAGATCTTCACGGTTGTCACATCCAGATTTATCGGAAGTACTCGTTGTCGTGGTGCCTTCCGATGTCTGGGACATCGTGTCCAGAGCTCGACGCTCCGTTTTTATAGGCATTCCTACGTCAGGCATTTTGCTGCCTGAAATCAACGAATTTAAGTTAAAATTACAATTACAAATAAAACATTAATTTTCCATTTAATTTCAATGACTACTATTGGATATATTCATTAATTACAAAATCATTTTGATTTTAAATGAATGCAGATATTGAAAACGCATAAAAAAATTGTAAACATGTATTTCATTTTTTTATTCTCAGAAAAAAAAATAAAAAAATAATAAAAGTTGTGGAATTCATGAGAGCAAAAAATATTCTTCAAACATAAATGAACGAATTTTCGGTTCGAATTTTTGTGTGTTTTTCGAAAGGCTAATGCGTAGTACTTTTGCAGTTTTGAAGCCCCGAAATAAAGAACTGCTCAAGATAAGTATATTTTGATACTATTGTACGGTTCAGCAATAACAATAACACTTCGAAAATAATCGAGTACAGTGGCGGAAGACGTGGGTCAACCAAGGTCAAGTACAATTTCTTAAATTTCAAATTATCAAAATTTTAAAAAATTATGTGAAATTTTATAAAATTATCTTCCAACTTATAACTGTTTTTGAATTAAATTTTGAATTTACATTTTCCTAAACTACAAATACTCAGAAAGGACATTTTTTATGAAAAATTTCGATTGTTGTTGAACCTATTATGAAAAACTGTTATAAGTATAATAGAATCTTGGATAAAATGATATTATTATATCATCCCTGAGGTATTACATTTAGAATTTAGGAGTTTTTCGGTAAAAACATCTATTTTTTCTGGAAAAAAAATATAACGAGTTGGTATACAATTTACCTTTTGTCTTTTTTCGAAGTACGAAGAATCCTCGTCGTCGGTGACAGTTTCTTAGCACTAGTTATCAGCTCGTTGCTCCGGCCTGTGCCGGGTTAGAATGACGATTGCCAGAAATTCTAGGAAAGCGCATTTGATTTCTCGTTAGCGACAAGAAATTTAAAGCAACCAATGAGGATGTTCGAGTTCAAGGTCACGTGATTCTTCCAAAACGTCACTCGATCATTCCACCCTGTTTGATGACCAATATTGACTGTTTTTATGACGATATTTTACACCCTAGTTTTTTAGATTTCCCATAGAAAAACAACCTTGCTTACATCCCTCTTACAAAAAAACTGCAAGTTTTTCTTGTTTTGAAATTAAACAATTATCTACAATGATATCATGTTATGGTATTTTGAATTTAAAAATAATATAACTTTTTATTTTATTTACTGACTTTTCAGTTTATTTCTGATTGATAGTGAATGACAGTATGTATTTTCTTACGAAGAAAAAGGATTTATATTTTTATAGACGTCCAGACAGCATTCAACAGTTATGTCATTTGACAAATTGAATTCAAATTTTTCTAAACGTTTCAGTGTTTGCATTTGGTAGTATAATAATATGAAATGAAATGTTGTGCCAGCTTCGATAATCTGAAACTCATTCAAGCGTTACAAAATTTTGTGAGAACAATAATACGATTGAATTATTGAATCACAATCAGAAATTAAAACGATGCAATATTTCATTTAGTTGGAAAAATTATTTCAATTGATGTTCAGAACTATTTTTTTACCTAAAAAACTGAAACAATCAAAAATACTGTCTACATATGATTTTAAATGAAAATTCGAATACGAATGATAAAATTTTCATTAAAATAAAAAGCAAATATGTTGTTTGTTAGTTTGAATATTATATTTGACGGATTTATAATTTAATGCAGATATTCTTTCATTTCTTATAGAATGATATTATCTACAATTGAAAGGGCATTGAATCTTCTGTTTGCAAAGTTCATCATTTGGATTCAAAGAAAACATTACCCGGTCAATGACCATCCAAGAAATAGGTAAAAATAATTTTAAATATGTTTTGGGTTCAAATGAAATGTGATATTTTATTCTGCTTTACAAGCAATTTTCGTTCGTACAAAAAATCACCAATCAAACAGGGTGCGCAAGTTTTCACAAATTCAATCATTTTGACAAATTTATTAGTTGTAAAATGGAGTGTCTATTTTTATTTCAATTCGTAACCTACATAGTTTTTTTTATAAAAGCTTATTGTCAATGACATATTATTGTTGTTGTTGTTTACTTATCTATTCAGTTTATTGGAAATTGGATTTCTCTAAGAAAAGACTTCAATAATATAGATATAGAAGATATGAAAACTTCTCACTTTTTTTCAAAATGAAATCCATTAGATTTTTGCTCTCTTGGGTTTTTGACATAAAAATTTATAATAAAAAATATGGAAAAATCAAGATAAATGTCTGGAGATAAAAGACAATTTTCTTATTTCCCAGAATAATGATTTCTTTTTGGGTAAGATATGGCAAAACTGAATATAAAAACGAATGTGCTCTCGATTCTGTTCTAAGATTAGGTACAATCCAGATCTCTATACAATTTTGTTCAATAGTATAACATTTTTTTCCGTTTCATTTATTTTTCATTTTTATAATTTAAAATATAATTCTCAACTATACGTTTTTTTTACTTGCGTTATATAAATATAACATTTTCCACTAACAATTAATACAATTTATTCAAAATTTGGAATCTTTTCTTGTTATAATAAGTAATGAATTAGAGTGAGATTCAAATGAAAATATTTGTTGATTTGTTTACAATCGAAAAGTTTTGAAGTTAATTATTTTTGATTACATCCTCAGTTGTAAACATTATACTGTAGTTCTGATCTGAAAATCTATGTTACCGATCCTGGCACGAATGGTTCTTTATCGACTGATGAACTCAAATGATGAAAACGGTCGATAACAAAGGTCAAACTGTATAGTGCTGCCTCTATTTTTATTTTATTTCCAATCATTCAAATGTTAATATTTAAGGCGAGTGTTAAATACCTTCTTCAAATATATAATCAACTTTTAAATTATACGTTGGATCATTTATAACGAACAGTTAATGGACAAAGTAAAAAACATTAAAAGTCAAATCTCCAAATATTGAATTAGTTTTTGCGTTCAATAAATAAAACTTAATAAATAATAAATAAAATTGGAAAATTTAAATAGAAAATATTGAATAAGTTTCTTTAATTTTAACGAATGTTTCTTGCCATATGGCTAATTATCTACAGAAGTGCGTGCCTTATCCTCACTTAGACAAAAAAATCAGAACAAAATTCTAGAACATGAAAAAAATCTGAAAATAAAGTGAAAATGTCATGTTTCCAGCTGAAAATGGTTCTAACATGAAGAATTTTAAATTTTGTATTGTATAGCAATTTTCTGACTTAGAACGCCATAAATAGTCCAAAATCATCCCAAAAATAGAAAAAAAAAAACTTTTGATAATAATAAAAAATTTTATAATTATTTGTTATAAGTTTTTTTCATGTTCTAATGTTTTTTGCTGAATTACAAATTTTCTGAAAAAGCGTGCAAGAATTCCGTTCTTTATCCCTAGTTCTATAAAAGACCTATTGTCCAAACAATTAAGCGTTACACCCACTAAAAATAACCGAGAACCTATGTTGACCCAAAAAGAGATCTTACTTTCGCAGGAGAGTGATTATCTTTATATCCTCATTTGAACGAAACCATAAATACTAGTACTGTCGAACGTACTTTTTAAAAGTCGAGTAAAAAAAAGATATGGTCTTGATCATACCAAATTACCACTGCTGGTTAGTCGTCCACTCGTCTTTTACCATGGGAACTTCCTTGGGGCTACAAGGTAGTTTCTTCTCTTTATTTCGTCGTAGCCTTCGATTTAGCAACACGATTCGTATAACGTGAGGGACTTTACTCTTAAACCTGCGATTTTGTCGGTACGCGATTTTACGACTCGCAAAACTTCTTTTGCTCTTTTAAAATGAATAGCTGCATCGGGCTTTTAATGTCGATTTACAATGCACTAATTAAGAAATAATTTATAGGTTCTAACCGTTCATTTTCAACACATTCAAAATTGTTTCAGCTGTAATAGTTGAATTAAAATTTCAAGTTTTAATCAAGTTAACGAAAGCAAATATATATATACATATATATTGTTTGACAAATGTTTATAGATATAGTGGAGATGAGAGAGCGAGTTTTTATGTTACAAAATGAGGGCGAAGGTAGAGAAGAAAAAAATGAGTAGCGAATGGGAAAAAACAGTAAAGAGTGGAAGGAAGAGAAGGACGAGAATGAAGAGTTAGTGGTGGCACGTATGCCAAGTATGCGGATTGCGGGTGAGAAGCACTCGGGGCGGTTAGCGATCCGCCCACGTTTAAGAGGTGCACAGTGCACGAGCGTGGACCCGAAAGTGCCAAGGGCAAGCAGCAATAGTAGTTTTGGTCCTCGTCCCCTACGTATCTCGTTCCACCTGTATAACACGCATGTTATTTTGCCTGCTCCTTCATTTTTGTCGACGTTGCTTTCTCTCTGTCCGTCATCTGACTTTGGTTTTCGCGTCTCTCTTGGTAGTGATGGTTATTTGACCGCCCCCGCGGGCACACGCCGCTATCACGCAAGTACAGATTCTACGGTCCAAATTATCACGACACATGCTATCCCCGAAGATTATTTCCGCGTGGGAAACCGTTCCCGTAGTGCATCGACAAAAAAGTTCACCTCACATAATCACCCAGTATTTTTTAGCCCAGCTTTTTTTTCGCACAGCTCGAAAATATTTTAAGTGCGTTCGTGGCTGATGTTATACTTTTCTCCTGATTCGCACTAAATTCTTCCACGTGCTTTTTTTCTCCAAAGGCTATGGGAACTCGATCGACTATTTCATTTTCGTATACATCTCTCGTCGCGACGATGCAACTATTAGCAAATACCAAATTTC
>JAAMPD010001396.1:24958-40106 GCA_025266255.1 Trissolcus basalis | reverse complement strand
GTTAAATTAACATTGAAATTTTTTATTTTTACTATGCTTCATTTAAATAAGTCATTTTATTTTGTAGGTGGAGATACACATGCGATACATAGAGCTACAAAGGGCGTTGCAGTCGCGTTTGAACAAATTAGAGCGTCTGTGCGAGCAGGAGCGTTCAATTCTCATGGGTAAATGGAAAACGCACTCGCTGCCTGCGCGCAAACGAACGGGCAACGGCGCAGTCGGCAATGATTCCGATGAGCCCTTGCCATCTACTAATTTCAGTTCCACCAGCCAGTGTTGTCGACCCGCAGCCTCGTCGGAGCACTTGCTTCTATACAATGTGGTGAACAATCTTCAAAAGAACAATCTACAATCACAAATATTCCAATTGATCAAGTCAAAATGAACCAACTTTGAAGACATTTAAAATTAATTCTATTACGGAGAAAAAAGTTATAATAATTTTTATCACAATTTGTATAAGTTTTACCAAACAGTTTCATAATTGGAGGACAGAATCCATTTATGATAAAAATTACTAAACTGTTTAGTAAAAAAAACACAAAATTGAATAATTTATATTAAATGTTTGGTCATTATTGTGAAATAGTTTTTAATTTTGGCCAAAAAGTTTAATAATTTCTTTTCAAAATCATTTTTGTCCCTCACTTATAAAACTGTTTAGTAAAAATTATACCGATTCTAATAAAAATTATTAAACTTTTCTCTCCGTGTATAAACTGATAACTTCACCAAATATATGTCATAAATACTTGACATGTTTATCTGAATTTTAATTTAATAGAAAATGTTTTACTGACAAACGTTCATTAAATAAATTAAAATGTTCGTTTTTGCCCCACTTCACCCTGCAGGGGAAGACATGTTTGTAAGAATAACTTTTTGTTGCAGTATTCGGATGGTCGGTCTTTTCTAATTCCTCGAAGAAGCGGTGGTGCATGTCTTGTGGCGGTGGGACCGCCACGTTCTCGCAGCGATCATTACAATTTGTTGTCATCGAAGAACTCGACGGAAGGTATTTCGACGACGTCGTCGTCGCGGCACAGCTACCACCAGGCAAACGGCAGCAGCACCCCATCCAAGTCAAAGTCACAAAAGCAAACGTGCGAGGGTGTCGTGCGCTCCGGGGCAAACAGCTTGTGCGTCTCTTGCATCTCAAGTGCCTCCAGGAGAAAAGACAACGGCGATGCCGGCAGCTTGGATGCCTACGACCTGGCCGGAAGTCCCTGTTGCGAGCCTAATTGTGTGCCTACTCGCAGACGCAGGGACAAACATAGGCGAAGCACCAGAAACGAACAGCAGCAGCAGCAGCAACAGCAGCAACATAATTGCCCCAGGTCGTCTGAGCATAGTTTACATTCGATAACGAGCAGCGACGTATCCACTGCTGCTGAAAGTGTCGCGTCCTGTTCGACTTCACTCAGCACTGATACGCTCTACTGGGACCCAAATGGTCAACGACAGCAGGTGCAAATTATAAGAATAATAATAATCATACGAATATAATCATCAATTTAATTATCGTTTCATATAATATATCGTGTACCGACGTCGAGAAATTGAATCGGCGCTTAAAAATATATAAAATACATACTATATACATACTAATTTGAATGTATACTGATGACCAAACTTTATGCAAAGCATTTTCAAAAAATTTATGCAAATCTAACTCCTCACTGTCATGCATTATTTTCATAAATAATATATTGTCATATATTGTTCATGTATGTCATAGATCCCTAGTAAAAAAGAAAATATAATGACAATATATTGGGCATATATCAGCCACATAATGGGCCATATAATGGGAATATAATGTTACGAAAACCATATATGATGATTATAATGGCAATATATTGTCAATATAATGACAATATAATGGCCATACAGAAAACTTCCATATAAGACTCATATATTGGCCATATACGTTTTCTATATGCTCATTATATTGATTATGTATGGGCATTATATTTCCATTATATTGATCATATATTGCCCGTATATTGGCCCTATATTGTTTTTATATTGACCATATATTATTAATATATTGACAATAGATTGACCATATATAAACAATATATTGATTGTTTCTAAAAATTGCTAATATATTGCCAATATATGAAAATATATTAACAATATATTGGAAATCCATTGTCAATATATGGTTTGCTGAAAATAATATATTATTTTGAGAAATATATTGTATTGATAATATATGGACAATATATCGATAGCTCATACAAAGACTGTACCAATTCAAAATTTGTAATGTTATTTTAAATGGGAAATTTTAAATTGGCACAGTCTTCGTACGAGCCATCGATATGATCCTTTTTACTAGGGATATCAAAAAATGATTTTTAGTTTTCAGATTTTGAAAAATATTGAATTTTTAAATCAGTTTTATGTGAATGATGCTTCATAGTGAGCAGTTAAATTTATCAAAAATTTTGTCATATTATTTATGGTATGCTTGTAAGAAATTTGCATAAATGTGGTTATAAGGATACGTATATAATTTAATGGTTTGAACTACTTGTTGAATTGTGATGATTGTTTGTTTCGCAGCAATGCTTACAATATGCAAAGCCTAAATCGTGGGACAATCTCACGACAAAAGCATTCGGTGGTTATGGTTTCGGTTACGGTTACGTCGACACAACAACAATCAAGTCGCATAACAGCGAACGCTCGAGCAAAGGCTCCCATGGCCGTACCAAAACCCCAACCATCTCAGTACAAAGAAGAAGTTCGTCTACCAACACCGGCTACACGAGTTCCGGTAGCCGACATTTTCAACCGAACAAATCAACCGAAAGCCTACTCGTGCCAGCACAATACAAACTTGAACTCGACGGTAGCGTGAGCTGTGAATGTCTAGATGGACATAACACCAGGTCGATACAAATCAATTGATTCAATATAACACCTAAGCATTATTTAATTTAAATTTTAAAGTTTGTATTTATAATCAACCGATTATTATTGATTGAAGGTTTATAACTGTTCAACTGGAAAAACACAAGAGACAAGATAACGGCTACGTAGGAGGTCACCAGCAGGTTAGACACCGGCGTTCAAGCCACTCGGATAACAAAAACAGAGCTGCAAACAATTCTGAGGCTACCCGACTTTAGACGAACTATTATTTTACATGATAGTTTGTCCTGTTTCTCATGTTTCAGCTAATACGTTGCTGTAGTATTCTCTGAACCACCATAAGGATCAGCTTCATTTTGATATCGAACGTTTTTTATATTACTTATATAAACGAAAAATGATGCTTCAAATTTTAATTGCCTTCGCATATAGGAATTACGCCACTTTTGTTCAATTTGCAATATTGTTATAATGAGAGAGCAAACTGTATCTTGTAAATTTACAATTATATGTACAATAAATCTAGCAGATTTTAATTCGTATGAAATTAATTATTGCTGTTCCAAATGTTGAGTATTCGTGTACTCACAGACAATAATATTTTGATAAGTTATGAATAAAGCGAACAATTGAAGATATATTTGATATCGGTGTTATACAGCAATAATATACATCATATTTTATTTATCAAAGTCCGATAAAATTGTATCTGTATACAAACATACGAGTGACGGCATTAATCTGTCGTGTCTGTCGACATCTTATTCATTTCAGACTGACAAGTATATTCCATTAATAAATTATTTCAATTCTGATGTATGTTGCAGATATATCTTTGATCACAATGATAAAATGCAAAGAGTTCCAGTTTTTTTTTAATATCTCATGAATCTCATTTATATTCCAATCTAAATCGTTTCTTTTAAGAAAAAATAACTACGCACGGTGTTTCAACTGTATTCATTTTTTTTCTACTATAAATCTGAATGTGTATTTTTTACATCATTTTATTCATAAAAATTTTGAAAAATAAAAAATCAAACTTTCTTGAAAATGAATACTGTTGTTTAAATTGCGTAAAATTAAAATTGTTGGCACCATGATATTATATGTTTCCAAATTTATATATATATATATATGTATATATATCTTGAAATGCACTTGCAACAGCAATTAAAATGATAAAATATCATGGCCCAACGACTTTAGTGTTTTAATGATTTGATAACTTGCCCAGTGCAATTTTAATTTAAACTTCCAGATTGGCATTGCAAGTTTATTACAAAACATTCATGACTGCATTTTGTAATACAGATATCGCAGATCAGCTATTTGAACAACATGATTTCGCTATAACGTGATTTTGGAATTGAAACTATATTTTATATAACAAAGTTAAGTATATTAGGTTGTTTTTAAAATCTAGTTTAGGTTTTTTCTTTTTCCCGAATACATCCCTCAGAATCGTCTCTATTTAGACGTACTAATAAGTATATGGAACTTTATAAGCTTTCTTACATCTTGATATTATTATCTAATGTTTAATACTTGTTGGAATATTAAATTACTATTATTATTTGATAATTAGAGCCGAATAACGTAAATTAATCTTTTCTCATTCGTTATACCAAATATTCAATTATCTTTGCATGAAAACTGTGAAAAATGAAATTTTGAAACGTCCCAAAAATGGAACGTAACAATAGGTGACGATCAACTAATAATACACTTAATAGAAACTCGACATTTGAATTTAATTATTTAAAAAAAATTATTTTATTTTCAACTTCTTTATACAATATAGCTAAGAGTACAATTATTTTGTTATTCATAATGACCGATTTGAAATGCGTGAAATTGCAAATAGTTTTTTGTAATTGTGTAATTTTATAAATTCATAAATATTTCAAATTCGCGCCAATTTATGAACTGGCGTTTTCATCAATCTCGTTACAGATGTTTATTTGCATGAAAGATAGAAAATGATTTTGAGAGTCAGTGAAAGAGAGAGGCGCATATAGATTTACGTGAGCGCCACCAACATTATTGCAAGCTTCAACAGCCAATCAGTAATTAGAATAAAGTAAACAAGCAATGATACAAACGGGACTTAAATTTGTAACCTACAATTTATATATTATTATTATTAAAAGTAATATCAGATTTTTGTGGGAATTTAAACAGTAAACTTGTTTGAAATCATAAAACAAACCTATTTTAAAAAATGTCAAAAAGAAAACACAACATTGCATATGTGAAGCCGAATGAACCAACGTTTTTAAAACTATGAAGGAGCAAATTGGTTATAAAGAAGGACCCGACGTAAACACAAAAGTACGTAAATTTAAAACGATTGTTCAGATCAATCCATCTAGGCTGAATTAAAAAAAATATTTCTGACATAACAGCAACAATTCTCAAATTGTTAATATGAGATTTAATTTTACAATTAACTGAAAACTAATGTTTACTGTCTTTTTCTTTTAAATTTAACCTGTATCTAAGCAATTGCCTCAATCATTTATTTATTGTGTTTTATATTTATATTTTATAGTTTATTATATATTAACAATCATGTCTATATAGATCATATCTATATAAATAATTTTCCTTCAACTACATTAAAATATTTCAGAGAGAAAGATTAAATTCTTGTTCTGACAGTGATATCGATGACCGGGAAGAAGAAAAACCTACAGTGGTTGTTCTTAAAAAAGGAGACATGACTGCAGAAGAAGCAGACGCATTTGAAAAGAAAAAAGAAGAAGGTAATAATCAAAAGAAAATAATAATAATATGAAAATAAATTTCAAATTTTGTAATGAATATCTAGTCAATTAAATTGAAATGTATTTTTCCACAGAAGAGGCAAATGCTCCTGCAGATCTGACGAAAAAGATAATTTTCAATAAACCAATGAAATCTAAAACAAGTGACGAGGATAAAAGCTTGGAACAAGTCTTAGACAGTGATAAAAAGAACGAAAGTAAAAAAGCAACAAAATCCAAACAGAAAGCAGTTCTTTCGTTCTGTGACGAAGAGGAAGAAGACGATTGAAGTTGACAAGACAATTGTGTTTAATTTTAATTAATATTTCTTTTTCAGTTTGTACAATTTGTGAAATAAATACTTGGACTGTTTTATCTTTTTTGTACTGCTTGTCGATGATGAAGATGAACAAAAACAAGAGATGCCAGAAAGCCCAGGTGTTAATCCCGCGTACTGTAGAATATTGTCCAGATATAACGCGGAGAAAATGAAGAAATGGAAGACAAGTAGATATTTAAACCAACTGCTAGAAAATTTAATAATTTTAATACTCGTTACGTGTGAATCACGTGATCATCGATCTTGTTACTAAAGTCTTCAGAGTGGTTTTCCTGCTTCGTACAAGAGAAGAGAATGTAAATATAAGTATAAATGTATAATATTTAAGAGTCAAATATTGTTTTGTATAAACTTTTAACTGTGAAAATCATGTATGAGATATGATCTATGTCTTATCGAAGTATTGATTTTTGTTTCATGTTCAACGAAGACATTTCAAGCCATCTTTTTGTATTAAATTTTTAAAATAATTTCTTATTGAAGCAATGTGTAATATATTTATGGTTTTATACGAAAGTATGTGAAAAAATATCTTGATATATTATTTAACAATTGTACATGAGTGACCGAGCATGAAATAAATACATTCATAGGACGGAGCAAATTTAATCAGTAATTACAGATGATTGATTTTAGCAAACCCCATTCCACCGAAAGATTGAAATTTTTTGCGCACTACCAATTATGCATGCGCACTGCCATTTTTGTGCATTATATCATACCATGCATTCAACATGAAACCAAGAAAGGGTGAGGGAAATCAATGTTTTTCAAACGTTTTTCAATTGTTTTCGCCGTTTTGCAACAGAAGAGTCAATGAACTTGAGTTCTACATACTTTTTCTGGGTATTGCCAAATACAAATTTTTTATTATTTTAATGTAGATCAGTTTTTTGTATTACATACAGATGCAATTGCAGTTGCAGTAATAAAACAAAAGAATTGAATTGTAATCCAGATATAGATGTGTGGGAACACATTCAAACAAACTGTGCTCAACATTTCATTTGAAACTATGTATTCAAATTAGTCCTAACTGATTTTATTCTAACATTTTGATTTATTTAAAGAGGTAACTGTAAAACTGTAATTAAAGATAAAGAGAGCACTTGTCCAAGACTAACTAGTCTAACTGCATGTTACACTAGACAGAAAAAAATTCATATGATAATTTCTTGGCAATTTGGGTTATACTTCCTGCAGAAGTGACTTATAAGACAATACGACGAATTTTTAGTCAATCGCTATCAACTGTTAACTAGATAATCCTGCGAGTATTACGGAACCATTTTTTCCATAAAACTTGTTATGTCTTTTGAATAAACATTTTCAACATTTATTATTGACTGACGAATCTTCACCACGCGCAGAAAAATAAAGTCGAAAATTTACTATAGAAAATTTCAAAACCCAACCAGACTTGAAATTCAATGGAATTTACTATATAATATTGTAATATTCAATATAAATATTTTAAATTTTATTACATAATATAATGGGGTGGTTTGGAACATTTTTTTCTCCGCTATGGTCTAAAATCAAAGTTTTCGACAAGAAAAACATTCCCACATATGTAAAAATTTTTATTTCTTCTCTAGAGTGAAAACCGAGCTGTCAAAAAATGCATTTTGAGGCGGCGTTTTTTTCACCCTCCAAGTAGCTGTTAGTAAAGTGAATGCAAAACACCAAAATGACAATAAGTGATCTCAAGGTTGGCACAATGTCACATGAGGATATGAAAAAGTTGGTTATTGATGGAATGATATGAATTTTTGAGTTCCTCATACGATGTTAGACGAGAGGGATTGAATTTTGCAGTTATGATAACATGTTGAATTGTATGAAAATAAGAGATGGACGGGTGGGGGATGAATCTGAAGTATTTATTATTAATTGTTATTGATAACGATGAATGGAAGAGGGAAATTTTGAAATTAGTTGAGGGGAGTATGCGAATAAATGGATGGGCGCATGGGTAGCGCTAGCAACGGGTTTAGCGCGGGAAAGTCGAAGAAGCGGCGACAAGACGATGTGGGACAGAGCCGGCGATGGACGGAGCAGCAGATATAGGTATGGTATGTGGGCGCTCTTTTTCTCTCCGGCTGGATTCAAATGGTCCGTGGCTCCTGCGTCACAGTCCAAATGGACGGCGGCGGCGACGGCGAAGGGGTGGGGGGAGAGGAGAGTCGGTCACGTGAGCATCGTGCCGCCATCTTGACAGTCCCGACGACGACGAAAAACGGTGTCGAGCTCTCGAGTTTGTGACGTCGGTGCATGCAAACAAACGGCGTGTATATGCAAAGAGTTTCGATGCAAGGACCTTGCCTCGTGCAACGTTTGTGTCGCGCGCGTTGCGTCGGCGTGTTTTGGTGCTGTAGCGCGGTCAAGTGAATTATCGTCTGTCGCACGGAGGCGCCGCCGCGCGCGATAAGCCACGAGATCCCTGTGCGTTGCTCGGGGGGATCGCGCACCGAGCAGTTGCCTCGCCGCCAAAACAGTAAGCATTCCCGCTCCGAGATAGCCATTCCCTGTCTCATCGCTTCTCACCCTCCATCACAACGCCGAGCACTTGCTCTCGCAACCGCTCCGTCCTCCATATCCTACATCTCCTATATACCTATATCATCCCTTGCTCACGCTGGGATTCCCCCCCTCAATATAACACTAACTAGTCGCACGACAAGGACAGCAACTATGATTCCGCCAGTGGTAAACAAACATCTCTCTTCCTTCTAATTCTCAATCGCAACTCGGCGCCGCCAATTGTCATCTCCTCCTCCTTTTCTTATCATCATCATCGTCCTCAACATTTCTCCTCCTCTTTCCATTTTCTTTTTTCCAATTTCTCCGTTTCATCATCTCCACCAAAATACTAAATATTTAAATAGCTTCACGCTGACGGACAGCACGCAGGGCCGTCTTTTCGGTTAATATAAAAAAGTCCCTAGGGACAGGAGATTTTTTTTTTTTTTTTTTTTTTTTTTTAATACAATACAAGATATGGCACCCGCCGCTTGTCGCTGGTCCTACTAACGCCGATTAGTTTGTGCAATGCAGGGCCGTATCTAGGGGGTTCTACGTCACTATTTATTTATTGTTTCTCCGACTGGCACAGAACATTTCTGTTTGTACATCAAAGCCGCTAATTTGTGCGCTGAGGGTGGCGTTTGCGGGACGCCCAGCGCCAATCTATCACAATTGACTATTGAGTGTTTTTTTTTTTGTTTTCGTTCTTGTCAAACATAAAGTATTGTTGCAATAGAAAGTTGATTAACGCCTGGATTCTTTTGACTAGCTCATTGTCTTGTTACGTAATTAATTGTATTTTTAGTCATGGAATACAATCATTAATTTCTATTAATACGCTCAGATAATGCTCATATCGGGGAATAACATTTGCTTCTCAAATGCAAGCCCGTTCCCTAAAGCAATCCTCGATAAAACCGTTTATTTGTTAAATGAAACCAATGTTTTATAATTGTATTATTTGGTACTCCCAAAAATTTGGTTGTTTGTCAAGTAGCCGAGCTTATCTCGAAAGATGTGCACACAGTATTATCATAATTCATTTTTACATAATACGATAAATTTTTGATAAACCATCGATGCAAAAATGAAACTCAAAACAATTCTCTTTCGTTTGTTTGAACTGCGAATATATAATGTGTCAACATTTTAAAATGCCAACCAATAAAACAATTGAATATAGAATAATTATTGTGCAACACATTTTGGGTTATGAACATTTCATATCTTTATTGTATTTGTCGTTTCACATATCATTTTCTTCTTTCAAAATTAATCAAAATTAAAAAAATAAAAATATATAAAAACAGTTGTGAAAAGATGATTTTGATTATTGAAAATGATTTAAATTAGTTACGATTGAGAGAAAGTTTATCCGTTTAGATGCAAAATGTTATTTGATATTCTTTGTTGATCATATAACAGTTTAACAGGTGATAAAGTATGACTGCAATAAAGCTTGGATGCTGGCGGCAGGCTAGTCGTGGGTACGGCCCTGAGCATAAATTTTTAACGTTTTCCGTTGGTTCGAGCTGCCCTCTACATCTTGTTTAATTTTCGGCGATCTTCCTAGATTCTCGGCCAACGGGGGAGGGGGGGGGTCGCAGACTAGGAAGTCTCTGCCGGATTGGCTCCGATCCTTCTCTCGCTTTTTCTCTTCTGATGATGCCTCCGCGCTCCTTGGCATATTGTGCCTTTTTGTTTCTTCTGCGTCCTCTCCTACACGCGAAGAGAGAGAATTCACGGCCGATGAAAGTAGTCCGCCTTTGCGGAATAGGAGAAAGGTGGGGAGGAAAAGTCGGGGAAATGTTACGCGAGACAAGCAGTACCGCAAAGAAACGAGAAAACCATCACAAGTTTTGACGCATGACGACCCTCAACTCATAACTATCATTTTCGCTGCACCCCAACTTCCACCTTATTCTTTCGTTTCATCTTCGGTCAACATTTCCAACGAATTCGGACTCAAATCTGGTCATGATTTGACTAATTATTATATTGCCATGACCTGCAAAATTATCATATTCATATAAACTAATCACCCCATATCGTAACGACGGACTTTTGTTTTTCGTTTGTTAATGTCCTTGTTTCAAATTACTGGTCAAAATATTCGGTTAAACTATAATATGAAACCAACTGACTCTATGGAATTATGAAACTAATTAATCATTTCAATTTATAATATTTTTGTTTATACTAAAAAATAAATGTTTTCAATTTATGTTTTCACTGAAAAATATTAATTTTAAAATAAGAATCAAGACTTTTAGTGTATCCATTAGAGATCAATATTGATAAAGAATTGGACATTTGATAATATAGATCAGTATAAAAATGATGAGAAAATTGTTTTAAAATTTCCCCGGTTTATGCATTTATCCAAACTTTAGTTTAGTCTAAATTGTTCGTTCGACAGTTTGCTTTGCTTGTTATACATTTTATTTGAAAGTATATATATATATATATCTCCATACTTATTGTTTTTAAATCAAGTCAAGTTATAAATATTTCATACAATCAGGTTAAATTGAAAAAAAAACAAAAACAAAATAAATAAATAAATAAAAAATTATTTATCATAGCTTTGAGTTTGAATTGTTGATCACAATGAAAACAAGAAATTAGCGATAGTAATGCGTTACCGCAGAGTAATCTTGCGACACAGATCTTCAAGCTCATTTCCTCTCAGACTACACTTTTTGTGTGGTAGTTTCTTTTTGCATGACTGTCTCCATATCAGAGAAAAACGTTCTCGCGTTATTACAATAGACGCTGTGTAACACTTCCTCATTGCTGTCTCTCTCTCATTTTCTCTCTATCGAGAATTGTGATCACAGATAAACGAGGGACTCAAGATTGAACCACCACAGTAACAGATAAAATAAGTAATTGAGACGTATCATTGGTCCCTAATAAAATAAAAATGGACAGATTTTAAATCTCTCAAATGGAATCATTAATTAATTCGATAAGTATTGCAATAAGAAGAACAACAAAAGAAATTACAACGATAAGAACATTTGATTCAATTGACAAATAAACAAAATGAAACGTGAACGAATCGGGCGAACGGTAGAAACGATTTTTGGTACGGATGAACTATTGAAGCTAGTCAGGCGCAAACGCCATATTGTTTGTCTGCTTTTTCTTATTACCCCCTCCCCTTGAAAGGGTAAATAAAACAAACTGTTTCTATAACGGATGTCTGGGATACTTTGAAATACAATACTTTCAAGTTGAAAAAAAAATGTATGAAAACAATGTAGCTGCAACGTTCATACTTTTTGTGTTAAAATTTGAGGCACGCGCATTTGAAATATTTTCGAGAAGACGATGGGGCGAAAGAGGAGGTCGATGTCTGCGTCATTTTATTTGATAATTTTCTTCTTTTTTTTGTTCGAAAATGAGAATCTTGAACAAATGTTGTTGACGTGTAACATGATCGCACAGAGATAAGAGCATGTAAAACGACATGGAAGGACCTTGAAAACGGCCTTGCCCATAGAACGTTACAATTTTCAAGTTCAACGATGAATCCGTGCTGAAATCGCGCGAGATTCAAAATGGCGATGATAAAATCCGTTGGAGATCCTGGCGGGGCGCGAAATTAAATATCGACTGTCGTAAAATTTGTCCAAGTGGGCGCCATCTTTGTATGATTTTTCATATGCGCGAAAATATAGCGCGCTCGGTACTTGTGTGAGTGTGTGTGTGCACACGCGCGCGCGTGCACACATAATCATCAAGTCGACGAATTTGAAGCCAAATATCGAACGAAATCCAGCGGTTAAATTAAACATGGCGGCATATTCTTTGCGCGGACGCACGGCCAATTTGTTGTTATCGCTGCGGCCCGTTATTATTCAATCTAGCGCCGTTCCCCAACTTGGACCGATCCTGTCAAGAAAGCTAGGTCGAAAGCTAACTCAGCAAATATTCCCTGATGCGTCCTCCACCTCCCCCTTCGGCCCCAAACAATAGCCAGTCGTCGTGCTTGCGTTATGCGTCCTTATAACAATATAGCCACGCATGCATTTTCAAATTCCTCCTCCCTCTTAATTTCCTTCTTATTTCACAATTGCATCCATTATTTTCTACTTCTTCTCCTGTTCCTCTTCCTTCTTCTTCGTCCACATTACTTTTTCACCGCCTCTCTTGTTTTTTGTCCACTTGTACCGCCGCTGCTATTGATTTGTGAATTTGTAAATTGCAACAAACTGAGTTGGCAATCAACAATCAGCCGCACCTACCAACACCGACCAATTAGTTGAACCAATTTTCATCTCTACAACACCCCCTTTCATTTCATATTTTTTTAAATCAACCGGACTCGTGTAATTTTTCTTCCTTTCGTCAAGCGAGTTTCTCATAGATTCGTTTCATTAAAATTATCAAAATGAAAGTTTGCGTTCATTTTATATAACAGTCGCATGAATAATCTACTGTGACCTGTCTGATTTCGTTCAGCGTTTAACGTCTTATCGAAGGGTCCCGAAAGGGATGACATTTTGTATTCAAACCGCCAAACAAAATAGTAGATCATTCGCCACGTGTTCGAAGGTACTGGCATCCAAAGGCAATCTCATAAGAAAGTGCATCGTTGCGTTCATGACACACTCCTTCGCGCCCAATAGCCCTTTGCACTTTTGGCGGGAAAACTTCTGACACATCAACAGACGCCTCCGAAGAGCTGCTCTCAATGTTATTCGAATTGATCGCTTTTCAGTGTGTCTCAAATTTCCGTGCGTTTTTTACCTTTGAATTCTGTAGTAACAAACCAAATTAATAAATCGATAGACCAAACTCGAGGACTGCAGACATAATAACAATAGTAGTATATCCTGCCAATTACCTCCTATCGTTCATGGCGATGAATTTTTTTTTCCAACTCGACACTCAACGTATATAGAAAATCTAAAACAGAAAGAACCATTTGATTTTGGAAATAAAAATTTGAAATAAAAAAAAAGAGAGAACGAAGAAATAAATAAATAGCAATAATAAAATGAGGGGATAAAAACGTAAACAAAGCGGATATTTTTTGTTGACGCATCCTATATACTGCGAGTTTTGTACGCAAAAAGTCCTACACATGTACAGAGAGTACATGAGTGTACTACTACAGTTGTGTGTATATAGACAAACACAGGCTCAGCAGCATTGTATATATCTGGCGTCACATGCGATCACACACATACAGACTAAGGCCTGAAACCATCTGTACTGGTGTACATGTGTTTGTGTCCGGCTTATAAATGCATGTAGCTTGTTTGTGTGTGTGTGTGTATGTGCGTGCGTGCGCGCGCGCGTTCACCTTCACTTGGCCGTGTGCGTGAAAACCTTAGGTTTTAGGTTGCGGCGGAGAGGCCTGAAGCGTCGAGTGACAACTGCAGGTGACCGAGTTTGCCGGTATCTCGTGAAATTGGTGCACGTTGAGCGTGTCCTCGTAGCGATAACGTCGGTCGCGGGGTGAACTCGCGGGACACTCGCGTACAGCTTTGATCTGGAGTATGTAGTTGGCGAGTTGCTGCTGCGTCGACCTAACCTCAAAAGACGTCGCGCGCGCGGATGGGCGGCGTGAGCGTACTGTATACCACGGGACGTCACGAACAACTTTTGAGGTTAGGTCGCCCGCCATCTTGCCCGTGCACGACGTTCCCCGATGTCAAACGCGCTAGCTATAACCTTTACAACCACGTCGACAACCTCTCTAACATACCATTTGTTTTCATTGTAGATCCAGTTTACACATGGAAGGTACACTAGAAGATACTGCGGTCAAGGAACCGAATCAGCACGTCGACTTGAGAGGTGCCCGATTTTCATCTTTTATTTTTCATCAGTTTTTTTGATTTTCCTTTTTTTTTTGTTTCGTTTTTTCCCCGTCTTCTTTTTCTTTCTTTTTTTTTTCTTCTTTCGTTTGTTTGTTATTACTTGTTTTCAAATGAAAACAACCGCTCGTTTGAATCAATTGAATAATAAACAATTCAATTTTCGTTTGTTTATTTACATTGGTTCGGTGAGTTAAGTGTACAACCGTGGGATTGTCAATTTTGTTGTTGTTTTAGATGCACTTATTCCAAACGGTGTTAATGGAAGGTACGATGATAGCGACGAGCACTCGGAGACGATCAAAGAGGCAGAGAGCAGGCTTGGCATCACAGAGTTTGCCGACAACAAGGGCTCCGACACCGAGAAAATGGAGTCGGAGGAGAACGCTGGCTACGCACAGCATCACGACTTGCTTGACGATGTCGACTCCGAGGCTATGGAAGTTGACACCTCCAAAACGGACAAGGATATTGAGTCAATGGAGGTGGACCAACGAAGCAATTCGTCCGAAGTTGAGTGTCTAGACGAAGTCAATTCCGAGGATGGCTTCCGGGACGAAAACTCACAAAATAATTCCAGGGTAAACACACCAGTCTCTCTTACTTTTACTTATGTAATCGTTTAATTACTTATTAGCTTCTGATTTCGTACTATAAACAAGGTTGCTGAACTTGAGTAAACAATTTGATCGTTATTTAACACTTTTTTTCATTTAAAATCTCATTTTCGAATGTCAGTTCAATTGTTTATCTGACTGGAAAATCAGTCGAATTTTTTTAAATAGTCACAATAA